>MQRK01213248.1:24361-49048 GCA_001938485.1 Girardia tigrina | reverse complement strand
GAATTTTCCATATGAATTATTATTAATATAATTATCTACTTACAATTGTAAGTAGATAATATGAGCGTTAGTGAAGCAGGCAGGCAGGCAGTGACTTGGGCTTTTATAATATAGATTTTATAAATTTCTGATTTATAATTGAGAAAAGTGTGAATTTAATTAAAGGAATTAATTTAGCTCAAATAATTTTGTGTATTTTCAGTAAAATGTATTACCATTCCTTTACAACTTAATAGCAAAGAGTAAAATTCTGAGATTTGATATTTCTGATTCTCATTTATTGCTTTAATATAATAATATAGTAATGAACATTTTTTAGTTGAAAAAAACTAAAAAGTATAAATGCATTTTATGATTCAAGATATATATATGTGGTACGTCCAATAAGTAGTGAGCCTAATACAGTAATCAATGGACAATTCCAAAACATTTTTTTATTTATAACAATCAAACTATATAGGTTATTATTTTTCAAAAAAAATCCAAAAACGTCCACTGACTGTATGCTGCAAATCTTCTTTGGGGGAGCAATGCCGGCCTCTTAGAGATCGCTTAAGATGGTGGAATAAGAAACAATCAGAGGGGGGCAGGCCAGGGCTATAGGGGGGGGGTGTGAGTACTATAAGATCAAAACTCTAAATTGCTGACCTTGATTGGCCACTAGTGTGAATTGTAGCATTGTCATACAGGGAGTATAAATCACACACTCTGCTTTTTCTTAAGTTTTGGAGTCTGTTGTACAAGATTGGTGTAGTACTCATTGTTTAGGCAAACACCAGATTCAACAACGTCTATGAGAATTACACCACTTGCATCCAAAAAATAGAAAACATTAAGGCTTTTTGTGTGATGTTGATACTCGCATCTTTCATGGAAAACATTAAAAATAATTTATTTAATTAGACTCTTGAATTTCACACACGATTTTTGTGTTTCTTTAAACAACTGCTTTTTTTACAGAGTACATTTTAGTAATTTAAAATATCTTATTATAGATCGTACTTGTAAATCTTACATCTCCTATTTTTTAAAGATGTTTAATTTCTCAACGTTACGGGTGTCCGAGTTACGCAGTTTGTAGCTCCTATCATGGATTTTCTCTATGATTGTATATGGACCTTCATACTTGTTTTGCTGTTTGTCTCGAATCTCTTTTTTTATCCAAACCACATACCCTATTTGCAATTTTTTCTCGTTATTTGGGTGTTCTTTGTTTGTTTTCCTTTATTTTTATGATATCTGTCGGTTACATCTTATTTATTGGTAACCAACCCGAGCGGTTAATCTAACTTTCAAATACTACGTCAGTGAGACTGACAACTGTCATTTTCTGTACTGTTACTTTCAAACTAAATTCTATGTCAGGAAGCAATGTAACTCATTTTTTTTGTCTCTGTCTTTCAGCGAAGCATTTTTATATTACTGTTTTGTGCTTAATTGCCTTTCAATGATGCTGTTGGTAGTGGGGTGGTACGAGAGGGAAAATATTAAGATAGTGCCTACTTCTGCCGCTAGGTCTGCCATCTTCATATATATGAAGCTCTTTTCACAATCTATATGTATCTCTTTGGGAAAGCCAAATTTCACAATCCAGTTCTTATTAATGATGTTTAAAATCATGTTTTCCTCTTGCGTTGCACATGACGTCAGAACTATGTACAATATCTTCCGGATATAACAAAGTCGGATATAGTAAAATTCTTTCGCGACAACAGCATCTCAGTGCAGAAATGTTTGTATTTTTATTCGGTTAATATAAAAATATTTTTCAGTCCGCTGAAGCAATAATAAACATAAATGTAATCGGCTATAATAAAATTTGCTGTGTGCATGTCGCTTTTGCAGCCACTCAGTTATGTTAAAACTTTTAAAACAATCCAAGTATGCTCTAACTAAGAAACTTATGTGGTTAATTCGACAACCTATTCAATACAGAGACCAATGTATCCTTTTTATAGGACAGCCGTATAATTTCCAATAGAGCGGAAGCGTACTAAGGTGTGGTATAAAAAACCTTTTCGCCATCTTCTCAACCAAACTGTTCTAAACAGTTACATTTTGTACAAAAAAATCCAGATACACCAAAACTCAGTCATTTACAATTTGTTGTCAAATTGACCGAACGACTTCTGGAGAAATATCATGCACATGATCAAATGCAACGCCGAGGTAGGCCATCAAACATTGCCGGAAATGTGCTACGTCTAAGTGCTCGACATTTTCCTATGTTCATTTCAGCTAATGTAGTAAAACAAGTATCAACAAAGAGGTGTAAAGTGTGTTGCAACCAACCTGGTCCTGATGGAAGTAAGTTTCGTAAAGAGACGCGATGCTACTGTCCTGACTGTGATGTAGCACTATGTGCAGCTCCATGTTTTGGTGTTTATCACACCAAATATATTTACTAAAACAGATATAACAAGTATACATATTAATTTGTCATTACTGAACAATACAATTTAGTATAGAACATTTGAAACTGTATAGAGCATTTGAGTCTATAACATTCAGATGTAAAAAAATTGAAAAAATACCAAAAATTACCAAAAATTGCCTTCTTTATATTTACCTCATAAATTCTAAATGTTGTCATTTTCACTCACAATGATGTTTTATTTTGTCAGGACAACATAACAAATCAAATAATGAAAGAAAACAATTACACAGTTTCCAAAAAAAATTTTCTTTTCCACGGTAAAGGGGTTAACTCCCTTTTTTAAAAATGCATTTATTTTGTATCTTTCAATTAGTAACCTGTGTTTTGCAATGTTTTTTAGATAATGACATTATTTATATGTTTCAATACTCACGATTAATAAATATGTAAAAATAAATAGATAAATACACTTTAAATTTTTTACAATTAGTATTTTTTCATGGATTTTGCTTAATTTAGTTGTTCATTGTGTTGTTTTCAATGATCAAAGAATAATAAGTGGTTCGGCTGATTCAACAATTAAAGTGTGGAATTTATATACAAATGCTCAATGGTCAGTACAAACCTTACTTGGTCATAGTGAAGCTGTTAGATGTCTACAGGTTCTACACTGTCCTGAATTATCGGTTGCTACTTCAAAAGCCAACGTTTCTCAATTGAATAACGAAGATTTATATTTTGGACAAAAATGTCCTCGTGATATACAATTAGTTTCAGGTAGTAATGATAAAACCATTAAGATTTGGGCATTAGCAGCTCGTAATGATTGGTCAAGTATTGTCTGTAGAGCAACATTAACTGGCCATTCTAATTTCGTACGATGTTTACAAGTAAGAATAACATTATTCTATATTAATATATAATACATGCTTTACTGCTATACTCATTACGGTTTAAAAAAAATTAAAAATGTAATATATTGTGTTAGTTTCGAGATAATTAAAAGTTAAAGAATCAGAATTTTACACTTTTGAAACTTTTATTTAATACAACAAAATAACATATTTTTTAAACAAGTTTTTTGAAGTATCAGTATTTCACCAAATCAAATCGCGGTGTGGCATAGATCATTCATCTCTCTCTTCAGTTTACACCATCCAAATATTTTGAAGTTCATTGAGAACTTGAAAAAAAAGCAGCATTTAAATAAAATATAGTTTGAGCAAACAATTTCAAGTATAGAAGCGAGTCCGGGAAGTAAAAATAATAAAGATGCCGAGAGAAGATTATTGGAAATTGTGCAAGACTATGGAGAGAGAAACATTATGGAATATTTAAGATGTATAGCCCTCTGTTTTTATTTACGATCTATATAACATTATCATGTCATTGTAATAAAATTTTCATTCATTCTTTAGGGCTTTCTTAAATTTCATAATTGATAATTACTAGCTGATTAATATTTATTGTAAAAGTAATTACAAAAATAGAATAAATTATTATATTTTTATCTGATTGTTATAATTTTAAATTTTCTAAAATATTTCATTAAAAATAAATGAAAAATTTAATGGCGCAGTAGAAAACTTTAAAAATTATAATTTAAAAGTTATTGAAAATGGAGAGCAAAGAACTGAAATTGAAAATATTTTTTTATCAAGTACAGTAAAACAAATTATCACAAATAACTATAATTAATTGTTGTCATTGTTATTTTCGGTTTTTGATATTTTTCGTAGAGTACAGTACACCCTCAGTTTTGGGGCAAAAAATATCAAATTTTACCTTAAAAACCAAGAATTCCCCAAAAACCAAAAAAACACCCCAAAAATTAAAAAAACATCGAAAAACTAAATAAAATTTATTCCAATTTTTTAAAATAATCAGTTATTGTTTTCCCAAATTTAAATTCCTTCCTTAAAAAATTATTAAATTGTATTCTAAACTTGAAGTATTCTTTTTGAACATCAAGAGGTATATATTCAATAACATTTTCCAATTCTTTAAGTTTTTCCCATCCCAGTTTTAGTTTATCATAACGAACTTTTTCACAAATTTCAGCTGTTCCGGTCTCCTTCTTCAGCGGTTCTGATAAATTTTCTTCATAAACCTCAACTAAAACATCCTCTATATCTTCCTCAAGCATATGAATTTTCATATTTTGGTTGGTTTCTTCTTTTTTTTGGAAAATGCCTTTTTGAAACAATTAATAATCGATTCTTTGGATATTAACTCCCAGGCAATAGAAGTAAAAACAACAGCATTTTTAATATTAATGTTTTTAAATAGATCATTATTTAAATCATCTTCTTCAGTTGCCAAAAAACCAACAAGAGAATTATTATAATGATCCTTGAATGCCTTTATCAAACCAATATCCAATGGCTGTGTTATGGAAGTTGTATTTTTTGGCAAATATAAAAACTCTATTGCCTAAAGTTGGATATTCGGATGGGATGGTGCATTATCTAAAATAATTAAAATTTTCCTTTTCTCCACTTCCATCTCATTATTAATTTTAATTAACCATTTTTCAAAAACTTTTGATGTCATCCATGCCTTTGGTGAGTGTCCATAATTTATTTTTATGGATTTTGGGTCAAACACACCAAAACACCTCGGTTTTTTTGCTTTGCCTATTACTAGAGGTTCCATTTTATCTCCGCACATATTACAGCAAAGTAATATAGTAACTCTCTCTTTTTTGACTTTAATCATCACCGGGTGCGACAAAACTTTTTGAGGGAGGGTTCTGATAGTTAAGTCCTGTTTCATCGCAATTCCACACATCCCGAGGTTCATATTGTCCAAGTTTTGTTTTAAGAACATCGTAAAATTCATCTAAATGTTCCAAAAATCAGCAGATCTTGATTCACCGGCAATTCGTTTAAACTCTAATTTATTCCGTTTCTTAAAATTCTCCATCCACCCATTAGACGCCTTGAAGTTTTCTAATTCAAGTTTTTTTTGCAATTTTCAGAGCGATAGTTTTGATTATCGTTCCATTTAATGGAATCGATGAAGATCTTAGGCGATTAAAAACTTCCAAGACCAAACCATTAAGCTCTTTATATTTATTAAATGGATTTTCTTTCATAGTTTCTTCCGATTTTTGTTTGTCACATTTTCTTTCATCCCAAATGTTAAGAATATTGTCTAAATTCTTTTTAATTTTAAAAGTGACACCTTTACTTGTAGAAAATTTTTCAATTAATTTTCTCTGTTGTTTTTCCATCCTTCAAACATTTCACAATTTCAAATTTTTTGCTCGATGTTAGTTTTTTCGTCATTGGGGATAATGTTTTTTTACAAAATTTAATATAAAATTAACTTACAATCAAATTATCATTATATATAATACAAGCTTTTAATCGTTAATTGATTTTTTATCTTATTATGCTCTTGATTTTTTGTTATCAAGTTGTCGTTTTAATAAACCATGTCTATCCAACTGTTAGAATACACAGGTTGACTTTACCTTTGTTGTTTTTTTGTCTTGTGTTTCCAAACTTAATGCTTTTTCTTTATAAATTTTCACACAATTCCAACAACAATCCGATAATAAAATTCGGCCCCTTTGTCTTTAGTTACTTTCAAATTAACTTTTTGAATAAATTTCTTATCACCAAGTTAGAAATATTTTTGTAATAATATTCAATTAATAACGATTTGAACTTCTGTTAGTTGGTATTATGTTTAACGAAAGCACAAGTTAAAAAAATAAACATTAATTAATAGAATACTAAAAGTTTATTCATTATTTTTTAAAAAAAAGCTTGTAATATTTTAAGTTTGGGGAAATTTTGATACTTATTTCAGACCAAGATTAAATATTATTTTTAGGTTAAAAAATATGCCCCAAAAAACGAAACATAATTGTACTTTTGGAATAAAAACACATAATAAATAATATGTAATAGTGTGATTATCTTAAAACTTGCCCCAAAAACCAATTTTTCCCCAGAAATCAAGGTGCCCCACCATAAAGAATGCCCCGGAAACGAGGGTGGACTGTATTGGGAAATTGATGCTATACATAAGAATGTTATTTTAATATATAAATATATTTATATTAGTATAATTTTATATATATTTGTATTAATATTAATATAATTTAATTTTTTGGTTACTACAAACCTAAATATTGAATCTTAAATAAGATTTTAAAGTTAAAGGTACTTTAAGGCCAAAACAAATACAGATTACAATCTTTTCTTGGTAAGAATTCGATTCATCCTTTTTGTACAGAACTTCACTATTGATTATGTTTATTGTATCGTTAAGAATTCTTTACTTTATAATTATATATTTATCAATAAGGTTAAATCATTAGGCCAGTTAAGTTCAGAAACATAATTTTAGTTAGTCTATTTGTTCAATTTGTTATTTATACTAAGATTTCACATATATTTTAGGTACACCATTGTCAACAACGGGATTTTGAAAGCAATCTTTATAACTATAGAATTTAGTTTTGTTTGCATTAGATTAAGGTTAAATATCATATTAATATATCAAAATTTTAAAAGAACTTTCACAAAAGTATCTTATATTTTTTGGTACCGTAGCCGTTAGGCTCTGGGTGCAGTCAATTATGTAAAAGCATTTATGGTTTGGTTTTGCATATTTTTGAGTGCGTCAGTAGGCAAGGAACCTGGTGGAGCCTATCTCCTCTCCAGGTTTTGCTTTTTTTTCTTGCTAGATGTCCACATACCCTCTTCACTCAGTTTACTCTGGATCACCCAAATAGGTAGTGACGCGGCCGTTGGTTGCTTAACTTCGGAGATCGGACGAGATCCAGCGTACCCAACTGGAGCCATTGACTACTATATCATATATCTTATCTCTTATAATGTGGATAAATAAATATTAAAAAATATTATTAAATAAAATTTAATCAATAATAGATTGAAAAAATATAAGATAAATTAAAATTACAAAATATACGGGAGTATCCATTTATATTTACTTTAATTTATTTGTTTCTTAACAAGGAAAAGAAGAAAGAATATTGGCCAACAAATTTTATTATTCTTTTTTTTCCTGTAACCAGATGCAAGAGAAAACTTTTAAACACCATATTTCTTTTTTGAGACTAAAATCAAAACCACTATTTTATAATACCGGATGAGATAAAAGAAGCGATTGAGGCCATATTTGTGGACTTTCAAAAGTCAGGTCAAATAAAAGAAAAACTGGAAAATAAATTTCCTAATAGATTTGATTGCCTAATTTGATTCAAATACGCTACTTCACACTAACAATCAAGAAAAAGGGATATAAAACAAGCATTAATTTAGCAAATTAGACGAATGGTGCAGTGCGAAAATCCAAATCCCAGACACCCAATGTTTAGATCACCAGGCATCAATGTGCCAGTGCAGTGAACCAATTAACTGGTAAAATGGAACCTAAGTTGAATATCTGGATAACAAATAGGATAACAATGACCTCATTATGCAAAAAATCAAAACTTTTTAGTGTCCATACAACATGCAAACTGATTTATCAAGGATATTCAGTGTTAATGGTTCGAACAACCTTTAAAAAGAAAAGCTTTCATTCGTTCGGCATAGCAATTTGCAGAAATGAACGTAACACATATTTTGAATTCATATTCAAATCAACTAAAGATAGATATGTGCCAAACAATTTGACAACTTTTATTATGAACCTGACACATTAATAGCAGATGCCGCAGCCGCAACGACCATAGGATTCAACTCAGCATTTGGTGAAAATTAATCCAAATTTATCTTCTGAGATCATTTATTTATCTTCCGAATTAATTCATTTATCTACTGCGTTTATTCATACCCTATATATAAATATATATATATATATATATATTGAACAAAAATGTTGTATGTTTATTTATTTTCATATTTATTTTCATCTTGCTAAAGTTGTTTAATTATTTTAGGCAGATCACGATAAAATTGTGAGTGGATCATACGATGGAACTCTTAAAATATGGTGCATGACTACGGCCAAATTATTGAGAACACTGAGGTTAACTAATAATTTTTATGTTTATTTTGCTACATAACATTGTTTATCTATTTATTGTTTATTTTAATAAATTATTTATATTGAATAATTTATTTATACATAATACGATTATTAATTAAACAAGTTTCCGTTAAAGCAATAATCCCTCGATTTGCAAGAATAGAAATTCAAGAAAACTGTTTTTATAAAGATATTTGACTACCCAAATATAATTTTGTTTTACTTTTTAACTGTTTTCTTAGACTAAAAACATACAAAACCAGAAAAATATGTTTTAAGTTTTTTGTAGTTTATCGGATTAATCATAAAACGAAACCTCAGCTCAGGAATCTTTGTTATTTCAATTTCTACACGTTTTCGATATGATTAAAACAATCATTCATTTTAACGTTTTTTTAATTTATCGTCATGTTCTCTCATTATCCCCCTTGCCCTTGTGTTGTATCAAGAAACATCAGGAATCCGCACCAATTTTTATTGGATGTCAGCACCATGTATTAGATCGTTTATTTAGACAGTGTATAATCAAATATTCGGTGATGTAACTCAGTCTCCTAACATATCTACTCATTTGTGACAAGGATTATTGAAAGAAAAGGAATTATAGAAAAGTTTAGAAATAGAGAGATTAACGCCGTAGATCTACCTGAAGAAAAACAAGGTTGGCGTGACGATATAAAGTTTCTACATCATCTAATTAGAGTATTTAGACATTATCAAAATTTCAATATTGTGCCTAACATTAAGTTTGGTGCAATGCTCGGTATCAGCAATTCCCGTTGGATATTTACTTTGTTAGTGTACATATTGTTGCCTACTGAGCGACAACATGTAGAACAAGTATGCAGATTTATTTGCGGTGCTTGGTGTGACACATGGATCAGGCATCAATTGTACTGTCCAGAGCAGTTTGACCTTCTGCATGATGCAGTTCTTCCTTATCCAAAGACCTTATGCTACCTGGAGAAATACTGGTTACAAAGTCCTTCACCTATACCAACTCACCGCATTAATTTGAGTGCTGAGAGGTCAATAAAGGTTTTACAAGATATTACTCCTCTCTGTTGCTAAGTATAAAAACTTTTGTTTGCGTTTCCTGTTATCTAATGATGCTTGATGAATATGCACATTTTTAGTTGACTATGGCTATAATGATGTGGTAGCATACAAATCATTAGACTACTTGGTGGGTGACATTTTTTTAAAATTGAATACAATTGTATATAATTTTGTGATTATCTAGTAAAATGTCATTTGTTGCTGGTACGCCGTTAAAATGTTATTCCGAAGTCATATCCCTACTGTATATATATATATTGAATAGGTATGTGTTAAAGCATTTTTTAAAAATTCTACGTTGGGCATGTTTCAATCATAATTTCTGACCATCTTCAGCAACTTTATTTGTGTTTTATCTTAATTTGTGTTGTATTGATTTTAGTAATTGAAATCATTTTTAAGTATATGTGGTAACAAAAAATTTGAAATTAAAAATTTGAAATCCAAGCATTTTCGAAATACGGAATTTTTAAATAAATTTTTTTTGAATAAATCTCTTCATCAGTTGCATTCAAATTTTTATTAATTTTGTCTTTTGATTTTAAATAAATTGACTCCACAGTATTTTTAATGATGTTATTTAAATATTTCTTATTATAACCATTATTACTAAGTCTATTATGGAGAGTATCAATTTCTTTATCAAAAATTTCAAAAGAAGAAGTTAAACTCCAAACTCTATGCACTAAACCCTTCAAATAAATCTAAAACACAATTGTGTATGAAAGCAAATTTAGTTTACCAATATAAATGTCACAAGTGTGAATCCTTTTACATTGGAGAGACAAATCGTCACCTCCGTACTAGAATTGCAGAACATACCCAATCAAGTAGAAAAAGCTCAATTTTGGACCACATGGAACTCAGAGGAGGGTATTTGATAATTATTTTCGGGTTTTGATTAGTAACTTTGATCACAATTATGAAAGGACAATTACTGAAGCACTCTTGATAAAGTTTTGTAAACCTAGTTTAAATGTGCAAAGTGATTCATCCAATCATATTAGAGTATTTTGACGTAACACACTGTGACGCAATGGTCTTCTTTCTATATAAACAATAACTTTCTAATTAAATACAGAACTGAAGATGCCACAAAAGTGTCGAAACATGTTTTCTAATAACAATTTAAAATTGAAATGGTGTTATTCGAGTTTAATTACTAAATTACCATTTGATTTAATCATTTATATATATATATATATATATATATATATATATATATATATATAATATTCTCAAAGTTTATCAAATTCATTAAAACGTTTATTTTTATTTGTTCAGGGGACATATGGATGCAATACTTTGTGTTCAATATGATGATTCCGTTATAGTATCTGGATCACTGGATAAAACAATAAAGGTTAAATCAGTGATCTTAAAAATATAGTGTTAATTAAATATGATCTACAGGTGTGGTTATTTGTTGGTGATTGTTTATTTACTCTTGATGGTCATATTGATCCAGTCGCATGTTTACATCTTGATTACAACCACAATCGTATCATATCAGGTTCCCATGATAACACACTAAAATTTTGGGATATTGCTAACAGAAAATGTATTCGCACTATTGATTGGAAAGAAAGTGAGGGTCACAAACGTGTTATTCGATGTTTACAAGCAGATCATTATAAATTCATCAGCGGTTCAGACGATAAAACAATTAAAGTATATATTTTGTAACTTTGTTAACTGATTTAAAATATTTACTAAGTCTGAATATTAAATTACTATTAATCTATTTTAATAAACCTGATTAAGAAACCTTTCATGGAGATTGTCATAGCTAAAAATTCTTATTAAACATAGGTTCCTTTAATAAAACTTTAAATGACAATAAATAACAAAATGATTAACAGCAGAACGAGGAAATAAACAATTAAAGATCAAAGAGCATAAAAATAATATATTAAAAGAATTGACAACTAAGTAAAATCAAAAGATTTATTTTTTCCAGATTTTGATAATACTGGCTGAGGTCGCCAGATAACGAGTTTCATTATAAATTATAACGCAGAATTATTCCACAATCTTTATTGTTAACAACTTAAAATTTGCGCCTTTGGTATATTTAAACAATTTATTTTAAGAGAATTATTATAAGATTATTTGGAATCCATAATTATATACTATATATTAATGATGATATTAGGTATATAAATATTGATATACATTATTTATCCTTACAAAGGAGCTAAATCTTAAAACAACAGATAACATCTAGAAAAACTGGAATCACATATTTACATCACACATTTACTAATTATACACATATTGACAATCACCTTAAAAAAACTATATTATAATAATTATGATCGATTCGATACGCCTCTGCAAGAATAGTTGGAGAGTCATGGGTCGTTCCACCGGAATATTTTGGCTCATAACAATGATTCTTGAACACATACTATGTTTAATATTTTTAATTAAATGATTACTGCTGTTTTAATTAGAGCATGCTTCAAATTAAATTAAAAAATAGTTATATTAAAACAATCAAAGATTAAAAATTAAGATGTATCAGGAATAATGTTGGTTTTCGATAAAAATTGAAAATGAGAACATCATTATTATAAATATAATTATTAATTTATTTTATCGTGGTGCAAAATCGTGGTCTCACGTTATTATTTCGTTAATTTTGATATTATTTTGCGCAAAGGTACAATTAACTTGTAATCAGGTGGTTCTAATGTATTAATTTGAATTACAATTTAAGGTTTTCGATAGTTATAGCACATCTTAATTTGGATTACTTTATTTTATTATAAAAAATATGCTCACAGAATCAGATAATTCTCCAATTTGTTTTAATAAAATATTTAGCTGGGAATTTTTTTCATCACTTAGGAAGACTTAAAAAATCATCTGAATACTGCAAATCACGTATAAGCTCGATCCGTTTATCAAGAGAAACATCATCGACATCAATGTTAAAAGGACTGGTTAATCAATTTAATCAGTTATCCTAAAGATCCATGGAGATTTGTATTTACCGGATAACTTTACGTTCCGGCTGCTTGAGATTTGGTATAAGAAATAGAAATTATTACTATACAACATTGGTAAATAAGATTAAGTCAAATTTCATATGATAGAATTTAATTGTTATTGTTATCGGTTCTTTTTGGTGAACTGTAAATTTTTTGATATATTAAATTAAAAATCATAATTATATTTGAGATAAATTAAAAAATAATATTTTTACTAATTAAAATGAAATAAGTTTTATAAAAAATTATAGTGTAATGATAATATTGTATGAATTAAATTGAAATAACTTTTATAAAAATTAGGTTTAAAAAATCAGAATTAAAATAACAGTTTCAGAGTTAAAGAATATTGTAAAGAAGATTTTGATATATCTCGTAACACTTTTTAAAATAAAAATCATAATGTTTATTGAATTTAATTGTCAACGGAAATTCGAATTAAAAAATAATAGTTTCAAGTATAATACATGTATTTATAGACCAAATAATTGTTATACAGATAAGTAAAATAAAATAATAGATAGCTTGTGACTGTTAGCTTCTTATTTCTCAGATATTTTGCCAGTTGCTTAAATTGCAGTTATAATAAATAATATTAGCAATAGTAATAATAATAACCATATTAATTATTTATATTGAAGATATATCGAAGGATAATATCTAAATTTGTAGACAATTGTTGTCAAGGCACTTGTTCAGCTACTGCTGATGAAGTATTTTATTTCATAAAAATGTCAATTAAATTTTCAGTCAACTTCATTACATCTAAAAAAACTTAAGTATAGGTAGTGTGAATATTTTTGAGCTGCTTATCTAAACATTGACTTATCTGTTTTTATGATGAACTTTATCAAGCTACATTTTTCACTGTTGTCTGTCAGTGGCGCGCCGTACAGTTATATATCTCGAGATTATCTTTCATTAGTTTCAGTAAATATCTATCATTTTGTTGTAAATATACACTATCAATATCTGTTCATCATTTTTGCTCCATATATTTAAAAAAAGAATCTAATTCACACATTATTCAAAAAAATTATGATGAACTTAATTAGCACATGTTATGGATAATTTAAATTTTTAATCAACATCCGTTTTTACGCATAAGGTTATGTATGAAACAAGTTAATAAAAAGTCTAGTGACAATTTAAGCGCAATTTCCTTATGTTATTCGGTGCCCAAATATTAAAACGTTTATATCAGTATTTGACTATGATTAATTTTTTGTGACCGAACGAAAGGATATTTTTGAAAACTTTCTTCGGCAATATTGTTCTAAATTATTGCAGAAATCGATTGGTAAATGTTTCAAGTCGCTAAGTGGTCTGGTTGCCGAGATATAGGCCAAAAACTGCATTTTCTCGAGGTTTTTTGGCTTTTCCGGGAAATCCAGGACGGAATTCCGGGATTTTTTTTGGCCCACAATCATCCTCCAAACTTGCTTAACATATTTGCTTTTGGAACTAGCCCTCGATATTGCTTCGTTGAGGAGGAGATACGAAATAATAATAATAATAATATGATAAATATAATAATAACAGAAATAACCAATTAATAATCGCAATTGTCAGTATGGAAATTGCGCTAATAATTGATGCAAATTGGGAAATACTTTTTACGGTCTCGGCACAATAGGAGATATAAAATAGACATCATGCAAACAAAATAGTAAAATAAATCTATGAAATAAATAAAAATTATCACTAAAACTAAATAAATTTACAAATTCATCGATTTATACTAATATTGTTTTCATTATTTTTTTATTTAAAAGGTTATTAAACTTAATTTAAATATACTAATATAATTAAAATATTTTTTTCTGAGAATCAATCAACTTTTTACAAAATGAAAACACGTACTCGATTCGAAAATTCGATTT
Organism: Girardia tigrina; assembly: GCA_001938485.1. Taxonomy (NCBI): domain Eukaryota; kingdom Metazoa; phylum Platyhelminthes; order Tricladida; family Dugesiidae; genus Girardia; species Girardia tigrina. The sequence continues at coordinate 34,721 of MQRK01213248.1, read as the reverse complement.
CTCGCGATATAATATGTTAGAGATATCTTTTCTTCACTTTTACTATAGATAAATGGACGATGCTCAGGACGCAATTCGTTTAAACTTAGCGGTATTCTGTTCAAAGGAAATCGACCTTAGCAATCGTAATTTGTACAAAAGAAAGTCTTTACATATAAGGATACTTTCTCTCAAAGGTTTAAACAAGCGTTTTTATTTAATATTATTTAATACATAAACAATACCTTTTATTATTATTGTTATATCTAATATTATATGTATTTCTATTTTTTTAACAATAAAAAACAAAAGAAACTATATAAAATACAACATTTATTTTTATTTTCCTGGTTCTCTTAAATATTTATATACTTCAATGATAACACCCGTTTAAAGATTGCAACAAATATTAAGTCTCTTTTATGTAATCGTTATGGCCTCATCCGACTATATAAATAACTACATAGAATCATTGGCGTACAGAATGTTGAACCATAGCCTCAGTTCTGGGTAAATTTTTTGAATCGAAACAGAGTTACATACGATCATTTCGAATGACCACAGACTCAAGTCTTCAATTTTACAGGCCCCTGGTCTGTTTTGGTTTAATACATATGAAAAACCAATTGTGACTCCGTGTTTTGTGTAAATCAGGGAAAAGGACCGGTAAATGTTCCTTTCGCTTTCATGTTTGTCAGTCGGAAATCTTTTACTTCTTTCGTTATGACTTTCGGTCTTTCATTTTTTAACCCTTATTACCGATTTCCATTTGGAATATAAACGAACCATCTTAGTGCGGTATTCAAGTGCAATCTTCTCATGTGTTTATTTAACTCTTTTTGTTCTACATATCACCTTTGTAACCAAACTGGCATTATATAAAAAATTAAATCTATAAATTCAGAACAATTAACGCATTCACAACCTTTTAGAATTAGTTGTTTCGATATGATATTCGATATTCGGTGATTTCATATCACAATAGGGTCGCAATTAAATAACAATTAATGATTTTGTATTTGACAATATGTTCACTTTGCTCAAATATCATTTCTATAAAAGTTAAAACATTGTTTTAATTTTACTTTTATCTATTCAAACAATAAAAACTGCAAAATTTAAGTAATATAATTACAATATGAAGTTTATAATTAAAAAATAACAAAAAATTATAATAATTTTCTCATTTTGATTTTTGCCGCTTGACAGAGATTGATGAATTATTTCTTAATAACTCTACAGACCTCACCGATTATTAAGTTTAATAATTCTACTTATCATTTAATTATCTCTTGTTACAGAAGAAATATTTTTAAAATGTTATTATTTCGTATCTAATATTTTTATTTTATAAAATTTTTACTCATTCAATTTCCATTTCAACATTGAATTATAATATACTAGTATTATAAATCATTTATATATTTATTCTTCATATTATCATCAACTTTATAAATCGATCGGATTAATCATAAAAACAGATTTTTACTGCTTCAAAATCCCGAACGGACACAATCCTGACTTTCTATGATTTCGATCTATCGGGTTTTTTGTCCTTTTTGGATTTCGGCTTCAGGACGATGACCCAAACCATATATTTTTTAACTCTTCTGCATAAAGTTAATCGATGTTTTAAAACATTTAATAACTTCATGTAGACATTTACTAAATGTCGATAGAACATTTTCCTGGTTCATTAATCTGTTTCTAATAAACATTAATTTTCTGAAAAACATTTAAAAACATTTAAATATAAATCTACATGAAACCTAAAATGTGGGTATGTTTTATAATCGAACATCTTGTGTATTTTGTAGCTTGATTGTCATGTATAAATAATAAAATAAATAAAAAATAATAAATGAATAATAAAAATAATAAATAAATAAAAGAAATGTTTGTTGAAAGTTGACCGAGAATCCAAACAATGTTTTACTACCAAGTCAAAGATCAGTAAAAATCAGTAAATTCATAAATAATACATTTAAGTTTCATAAGTGAGAATTAGTGCCCTAATAATTGCCATTGAAAATAAATTATAGTATTTTATAGAATATAAAGTTCCATATTTAAGGAAGTTAGAAAGCTTGCGGTTGTTATTTTTTCAAAAAAAATAATTCCAACAAATTCAAGTTGAAGGTTTCAATAATCATGATAGATATCTCAAACAGTATTTTGAATATCAAAAATATTTATTTTTGATAATATTATTTTTGATAATATTATTCGTCATCTTGTCGAATTTTAATCTATATAAATATATACAATACGGTACATTCAAATTTCACCAAACTTACCACAATGTTTACCTCATTGAGACAAAGGTCGAGAGTTTCTGTCTTTTCGAAAAAAATATGTACCACAGGAGTTCTCCATTCGATCTATAAAACTGGCAGTATTTTCAAATTTTCGAAAAACATTATTTTTATAATTTGGATACAACAGAATATAACTTTGATGAATATTTTAAATTTAGTATGTTGAGTTTAGTATTTTGAAATGTGCTTCTCCTACCCAGATAGAAAATTGGTATTCAGATGTTCGTGATGATTAATTGTCCGTACATAATTTACATTTTAAATTATAACATACGATATTTAAAAACTATTAAAATATTAAATCTTTACAATTTTGATTATTAAAAATTTTTATAAAGTAAATAATTTTAAACTCAATTTTAAATCGATTAAATAAGTATTTTTTTAATAAAATCATTTCAAAATGAAAATATATTTTAGATAAAAATATTGAAGAAATTGTAATAGTATAATTTTAAAAATAAAATCTGAAAATAATTTAAATTTATAAAATGAAAATTTGTTCGAGTAATTGTTTTAAACGATTCATTAACAAAAATCTTATCAATTTAGCTAGATATCAAATTACGAAAGTTTTAATGAGAATTATCCCAAAGGCAATTCAAATGGGTATAAAAATGAAAGTGTATAAAATCATATTGGTATGCTTGATAATAACAAAAGGTGATTTTGAAGACTTTTGAGATATTACAATAAAAATTTGGGTGTTTGTGTGAATCAAAAATATGAAATATCAAGCTCTTGGCTAAATATCATGGCTAAGCGACTAATGGTCTATTGATTAGCAGTTTACACAGAAAACTTTAGTAAAAAATCTGGCCTTTCGTCCTATCTGAAATGGTGAAAGTATTTTTCACAGCAAGCATTGCGTAGTTTCTCTAGAACTTAATAAAAAAATGATGCAAACATTTCTGTTAGATTATGCAATAATATAATTATAATATAGATTTAATTAATATTACTGAACATAGTAAACATTTTAATAACATTAAATCAGAGAATTTATTTTTTTGCAATCAATTTAAGAATTATTGGATAGAATAACTTAAATAAATTATTTTTGCTAATAAAATGCGCTGTCAAACTTTATAACTTTAATAAAAATATTAAATAGATATTTATGATTTCTAAAAATACATTGATTTCATAGCTCAAATATATTTGAAATTCTTGAATAATTGTTAGGCTTATCACAAAGGTCATGTACAAGAGATGTATAGCGTTAAAAGTTACTTCTCTCAACTCTTGTGACTGACTTTAAGATAGAAAAGATATTGGAATTTTCATTTCCACGTTGCTTTCTATCAATAATCTTACTTTATATACTAATAATTTTATATTTTCATACCTCTGTAGTCAAATAAGAGTTTCTAACAATTAATTTATCGAAATTGTATTTACTATTTTTTCCATATTAGCAATTACTGCACTCATGAAATAAAAATTCCATGAACTGCAAACTTGAGACTTTGAAAAACTGATTTATATTTAATCCATGAAGTCCATGAAGAGTAAATATCTCTGAACTAATAAAACTTAATAAAAATACAGGATTTTGTTCCCATTTGGAAATTTATAAATTAGAATTAAGAATTCTTCAGCGATCTTTATGAAATATATAGTGAAGACGGTAAATAAATCAGGCTTTCTTTTCAATATCAAAATTAATTATAGCAGAGCCTTTTTAACAAACTGACTGGAGGAGCTTTGCCATCGCCAGTGAGAAGAATGCCTCTCAGCCAAATGCAAAATGGAGGATCTTAGGGGTGCATTTTTGAAATAGCATATCCTTAAATGTTTACTATGCTACTTCTTTAATTGACAATCACCAGAGGTGGTCTAACGCCTAGGCAATCTAGGCACGTGCCTAGGGCCTGTAATTTTTGGAGCCCGGAAATTAGTTTTTTAAAAACTATTAAAAAAAATTTTAATATCCGAATCAATTCAACCAAAATTCATTATCAAAAATTAAATAAAAAAAACATTATTAACATTTTACGAAACTCAAACTAAATAATGTGAAATTGATTTTTGCCAATGTGAAATTCATATTCATTAATTTTCATTTGTGTGACATTGGATTGTACATTGTGATAACTACATTCTATATGCTTTAAATCCGCACATAATTCTAATAGCGATCCCAATCATTTACCATCAATAATGATAATCGATCTTGAAGACTCAATTGGGGTTCTATTTAAAACATTTCCCTTAAATCCAGTTAAAATAAATCGTTTTTCTATTTTTACAGGGTTATAAATTTTTGTATCGCTTTCTATTTTTTTGTGATCATAATCTTTTTCTTCTCTGTCTTTCTGTTTTAGTTTATAATTAAATATTGATTAATATTTTATCGAAATTTCATTATTTTATACATTAATAATTTAGGGGAAGTTTTAAAAAACTATTTTTGTTGTTTTCCTCATTGAAATATATGTATATATATATCGTCGCGATTTAAAGCATGTCAACTATATAAAATACATAAATAGAATAACTGAATGAAAGTTACTGTTCTCCGGCATATCAACATTCCCAAATTACATTTGCCCCCGAGAGAATATATCTTAAAAGAGATCCTGAATTAAAGTCAACGAAAGTTTGATTTTAACTTTGAGTTTTTTAAAACTATTAAATTTTATTTGATAAAAATTTTCAATTTTATTTATTTTTATAAACTTTTGATTTGAGAGCAGAAAAGCTGACTTCACAGTGAATTAACAAATATGTTATGTTTTTTTTCATTTTCAGTTTGATTTTTAATGCATCTGAAAGTTGTATTTGAGAACATGTTGAAAAAGGAGCAAGAATTATAATTTATCAGTAGATTAATAAAAAAAATCAATTTGCAAATGAAAGATCTCTTTGATAAAATACATCAGTCATTGTTTGATTTCTTTCTTTTTGTTCTTTCTTTTATTTCTTTCTGTTATTACGAATTCAATCTCTTTACATTTTCAATGATTTTTTTTCTTTCTAAAAAGTAAATATTCCAAATCTTAATAAAAAATTGTTCCAACAACATTTTATTTATCAAAGGTCTCATAATATCTTTATTATTGTGAAAAGAACTAACTAGGTTAACCAAACTAGGTATAGTTTGGTGAGCCTGTTTAGTCGAGACAAAAAAAATTAAACAAGAAAAAATAATTAACAAGTGATATGAGTTACGATCCAACAATAAACTTTTAATTAAAAAAACTGATACTCACACACAATTCGTAATGAATCGTCACCAAAAAAGAATGATTGTCTTTAGATAAATACTGGAAAAATGTTTTCTTTCGTTGATAATAGTTTGTAATAAGTATTCGTACGACGTCAGTTGCAATATTTCACTTTCGTATGACAGAAATAATAAAAAAAACAATAAATTGGCGATTGGCAGAAAAAAACGAATCTTTTTACAGTCAAAAGTTTATCAAAAATTTATAAATCTATGGAACATTGATTTATTTCAAATCCAAAATTCAAATATTCCATATTGCTATGGCCTATTTGAATTAGGATATTTTTATAAATTACAAATTTTATAATTTCAAATAAAAACCCGAAACTCCATAAATTTACCTGATCAACCCAAAAAAAATAAAACTCAACATAAAAAATAAAACAAATCACCATAATCATACACAATAAAAAAATAAAATAATAATAATAATAATAAAATAAAATATCATAGAATAATAAGCAATCCGACAAACAAACCGAAATCATACAGTTAATGGAGAAGGAGTAGTAAAAGAAATGGTTAGAGTGATAAAAGTAAAAGAGTGAAATGATAAGAGGGTGATAAAAGTAAGAGTGGGAGAAACTCGCACTACAATTTTTATAAACTTTTGATTTGAGTGCAGAAAAGCTGACTTCACAGTGAACTAACAAATATGTTATGTTATTTTTTCATTTTCAGTTTGATTTTTAATGCATCTGAAAGTTGTATTTGAGGACATGTTGAAAAATGAACAAGAATTATTATTTATCAGTAGATTAATAAAAAAATCAATTTGCAAATGAAAGATCTCTTTGATAAAATACATCAGTCATTGGTTGATTTCTTTCTTTTTGTTCTTTCTTTTATTTCTTTCTGTTATTACGAATTCAATCTCTTTACATCTTCAATGATTTTTTTCTTTTCTAAAAAGTTAATATTCCAAATTTTAATAAAAAATTGTTCCAACAACATTTTATTTATCAAAGTTAAATTTGTCTTATTATAAAGTGTAGAATGTGAAACAATTTGAAAATGATCAAAACCATTGAAAATCAAGAAATAATATTTATTAAACTCCCAATTTCAAATAAACTGCTGAATATTTAAAAAAAATAAATTATTCGATTTTTAACAATCCTAAACCAAAAAAAGAAATTCAGGATTTCGTAATTATGCATTTGACGAACAAAGTAAGATATTTTAAAAATAATGCAAATTTGTTAAGATATAATCCTAATGAAAGTACAAATTTATTAAATTATAATTTAAAAACACATTCTGCATCAATGTTTTTACTAAATAATGCCCCATTTCGCACAAAATATCCTCGTAGCTGGTGGATTAAGAAACTTTTTTGTAGACTCTAAATATATGTTGACTCTTCGACTTCAAATTATTTTGCTTTCTTCAATGTCCTCTTATTCATTTGTTTTTATTTTTTGTTATTTTGGATATATATTGATATGTCTTTATTATAAATTATATTTGTTTAATAATTTAAATATCTTAGAATGTGTCTTGAAACAGAGAAGTTGTCAATATAATTTATATTAAAGATATATTTTTTAAAAATGTATGTTAAATTTTATGTACCATTAACACTTTTTAGTACATTTTTTAATGTTCTGAAAAAAGGCGCTATTGTACTTTTATGTTCGTATATGTATGTGTATATTGATGGAAACCGTTCTTAGGTACTACACTTTAATAAGGCCCCACAAACTATATATTTTTGAATAGGTCTTAGTGATCCGGATATGTATGAATATAACAATTTTGTTCTAGAATGAGGGCCTGCATGAGGTTTTTTGTTTTTATCGAGATTCTTTTATGTTTATCACACCTCTTTCAAGACCCCATGAAATATATCATTTTGAATAGGTCTCGTTAATCCTAACATAGACCAATTTAATAACCCAAGGTCGTTCATGTTAAATGTATAATTTTTGCAGTTTTACTCTCGGAAATTTACATATTATGGTTATGCATAAGTTCTCGACGTTTTTATTAGATATTCATAAACGAGTTACAATATAATGATTATTATATTTAATATATTAATATATTAATATATTCATAAACGAGTTACAATATAATGATTATTATATTTAATATATTAATATATTATATTTAATATATTTAATATATATTATTATATTATAATATTATATTATAATTATATTAATCTTAATATAATGATTAAGATTTAGTTATCAAAATACTCCCCATTTCAATCTATTACCTTTTTCCATTTTTCTGGCAAAAGATGAATACTCCTAGTATAAACCCTTCATCCTTGGAATCGAGGAACTCGTCTATGCAATTTCTGACCTCATCACTATTTTTGAAGTGTCTGCCAGCCAGGGTATGTTGTAATGATCGGAAAAGGTAGTAATCCGATGGTGCAAGGTCTGGTGAGTAAGCTGTGTGAGGGAGAACTTGCCAGCCCAACTGCAATATTGCTTCTTTTGTTGCTGAAGTAACAGGAGGTCTTGCATTATCGTGGAGCAGTATGATCTGCTTACTACCCTGGCAGGTTAATGGTCTTTTTACCTCAATTTATTGTGCTAATTTCTTTATATCTGGTAATTGTTATAATGGCATTCACACAGGACAGACTTCTTATTATCTCTGTAAACCGAACCAAGAGCATAGATGATTGGGTAGTGATATTAATATTACTGACATATAAAACCTTGTATATATTATGTGAAAAAAATGATTTAATAATACTGTGTAGCAATTTTAAGAATAATTGAGCGAGATTTTCTTCTCAAACATTATTGATTATTTCTTTTATTGATCAATTACTGACCACCCAAGACTCTGTTTCACTTTGTTCAGTATATTTAAAAAGTTACATAAATTAATTTGGATGATAACTTAATATATAAGGTAGCACAATTGTTGTTAATTAGAATTTAAAAGAAGCCTAAATTTTGCGAAAATTTAAATTTCGGATTTTTTAAAGGTGATTATTATTAATATATAGGGTTTTCTATCTATTCTCCAATCTTTGCAATCAATTTTCCAATGAAGGTTACGTAATCGTTTTTTTTAATTTTTCATTTTTCCAATCTTTGCAATCAATTTTCCAATGACGGTTACGCAATCACATTTTTTTAATTTCTTTGCAATTATTTTTCCAATCTTTGCAATCGCTTTTCTAGTTCTTGTAATCAATTTTCCAATGATATAATTTTAATCAATAAAATTTAATAAAATCAAAATTGTTTTGAAACGTTTTTTGATTTTTTTATACATGAAAAATTGTAGAAGGAACAGGAATATTTCTCAGGGAGACCAAAGAAAATTGCTATTAAAATTAGGCAAGCCCATTCAACCAAAGCAATTTCTGATGCTTTGGAGCTAAAATAAAAATTTTGAGAAAACCTGTGAAAAGTTTCTGCAGTAAGAACTAGGAACATTTCTGTTTTTGCAGCCATGAATAAAATATCAATGTTTTTTAATAAAATTCATGACAAGGCATTAAATGATGAAGATTTTAAGGCCGTACTTGTTGAACTGAAAAATGTTTATCAAGAAAAGAGTTTATCATTATTCTGGATTAAAAGTAACAAAAGAACTCAATTTGACAATTGAATACCTCTCTCAGTATTCACCTTTTTAAACCCAACAGAATTATTTCTCGAAATATTTGTACAGTTGTGCTGGAAACGAAGAAGAATTGAAAAGGTTGATTGAAGGAGGATTTGGGGTAATTACTGCATCTGATTGTGATGGGTATTTTAGGAAAATGGTTCGATATGTTATTAAAACGGAAAAGAGAGGAACAATTCTTGAATAAACTTTGTTTCTTAAATATATATTACATATACTTTTTTTGTTCTTTCTGAGGTTATTTATTTATTTAATTTTATTGATGTTATTGATGTAACTGAATTTAATATTAATTTTGCAGTTTCTTCTGTTATAATTTTTCATGTATAAAAAAATCAAAAAACGTTTTAAAACAAATTTGATTTTAAGTAATTTTATTAAGAATTGGAATAACGATTGCAAAGATTGGAAAAATGATTGCAAGTATTGGAAAATAGATCGAAAAACCCTGTAATAATATTAACAAAAAATATTTTTTTAGTCAATTTTAAATTGCTGGTTAAATCGAAAAATATAATTTAATCTCAAATAATTAATATTTTTCAGGCCCACTCTTAAGCACAAGAGATTCTCGACTCCCTTTGAATTTCTTTAATCTTAACACTGTTCCTTTAACCTCCTTTCTGATCTCGTGCTATATATTCTACTTAGCATTTGTCTAATATTTGTTTAACATTATGTCTGTCTCAATAATATGTATTTATAAATTTTGACTTCCTTCATTGATCTTCACCGTACAATTTCGAATTATTGTTACAAAGTAATAGTAGTTGTCTGAAACATTTGACAATATTTGTTATTCGATGATTATTTAAATATTGACAATTGGTTAACAATTAATTAAATTTAGATTAATAATTATGCCTAAATGTTTTAAGTGCAATTGATTTATAATTGATTATTTGTTTTAAATTAACATTTCATTATGACCTTCATACAATGAATCACTAAATATTAACTTTTTTCTTTTCATATTCTTCTGTCTAAATTTAATTTGATGACTTTAAAAAAGGTTTCTCTTTTTTTTGTTGAAGGTTAAATTAAACATAAGACGTTTTATCAATAATTTATTTAAAATCACAGGACTTTTAAATCTGAATATTTAGACAAATATTAATGTTTAAGGAGAATTTTATAATAATATTTAAAATATTTTATGCATATAAATATAAACATGAGTTTAGGTATATATATAGGTATATATATATATATATATATATATATATAT
>MQRK01213248.1:7814-22240 GCA_001938485.1 Girardia tigrina | reverse complement strand
ATCAATTTTAATCATTTTAAACAATGCAATTAAAATAATAAAGACTTTTTCATCGTTTTATTGAGATATATTGAAATTGTTAGGGTGCGAACTTACTTATGAACCGCACTGTAATTAACCAAGTATCCCCGTAGCTATTGGCGATTTTTTCCCTAAGTGCTTTCTATTTACCTTTATTTTTTGGTCACTAATGCCATGTTATCCTTAGTGTCCTGTTTTCTAATTGTTTCATTGCAAGAAAAGTTCTGGTAATCATTAGTAATATGTTTGGTGATTTTAAGGCATAAAGTCGGTGTAGAAGGTTGAAATTTAAGTGAGATTCTATGTATTTTGGAAAGATCTTTATGACATGCTGGACTTGGGAGTTGTAGTCAGTATTTAACCCATCAAAAATCTCAATATCCGAGATGAACTCGGTGAATGTCCGTCGCAGGGAGACATCCGTAGCATCTTTAAGAAATGTATCCGTATAGTTGAGAGTATAAAATGAGTAACTGATGGTTTGAAATAGATACTCATCTGCAAGAGAAGAAAGACCAATTCCACCAAACTCCCGAAGGCAGTAAAGGTAGGTTGGATTGGATGCTTGAGTTTCAAGTCCAAGAATATTTTTGAGATTTTTCCTAATTCTGATATCCCACTCATCGATGGTTGTAAAGGGAATATAAACGTTCCTAAAGTAAAAGATAAACCTACAATGCTTAAACATGTAAGCATGAAGGTTTTGAGAAGCAGATAAGGAAGACGAGCTGCCAAGCTCCACCTCGGAAACAACAACATCTGGAAAATATCGATAGAAGTATAGCGAAAACTACTAAATGGATCAAAAATATTCTTAATAATTAATTGATAGCTCCAACCATCTCCTAAATTGATGGCGCCTCTGATCCGACCAATCGCGGCTCATCACTGTCTTGAAACCTGGTTACTTCGTGCCTAAATCGTCGGTCAAGTTGATTGTATCGACTTGATTCTTGATTCCACAGATGACTGTGTGCCACCCTATATCCCTGGCTGTTACATATGGAACATTTTTTGTGTAAACAATCTCTTTGTATATGTGTCATACTCTGGTATCCATAACAAATTTTAATTATTTCCGGACAATCATGTCGAATGTGTTCTGCTTTTCTACAATGATATAAATTACGAGAATTAAAGTCTGCTCCACGAATCTTGTTCTGTTGATCGCTAAAGTTTGATCGAACCGTGAACTGAGAACAGTCTTTCAACACATTGTCGAAGATAATTTGTTGACTGATACTGGTCACTTCACTGTTTTCAAATCTGATATTTTTCAATTTCTCGATTACGGATTTAATTACTTCCGGTAAGTTAGCCTCGTGCATCATACGTTTTGGTTTTTCGATTCTTCACATAGTGATTGTTCCACATGTGTAGCAACAATTTGTTGACCGTCTTTGACTATTGCATAAACATTGTGTTGATGTTTAAGTGATTATATATTATTGTTGGTTTTGTTTGAAGAGGGTTAATCTGTTGGGATTTAAATACAAAATACTTTGATTAGCGTTATTTGACTATTTTCTAATCAGGTCTGGAGTATAGAAAATGGAACCAGACTTCATACATATCACGGTCACAAAGATGGAGTGAGTTGTTTGCAGTTCAACAATGAAATGCTCGTGTCAGGGTCATACGACCATTCAGTTATTCTCTGGGATTTTTCAGCTTGTTAATGATATTTTGTTAATAAATTTGTAAAAGTAATATTTTGCGTTCATTTAAACTTATAATAAATGTTTTTTTCGTTTAATCTGTGTCTTTCGTTTACTGTTTTTTTAAACGGAATTTCGCATTTTTGTAAATAGACGATTAGTATTCAGATCATAAATTCGGTTAGTTAAACATATTCACTAAATATTATTTGACAGATTTTTAAATTACTGAAACTATAAGTTTTAATCTTTAAGTCTTAAAGAATATTAAAATAGTTAATCCTAGGTAATATCAAACATCTTTAAATCGTTAAAATTGTTACCTACCATTGTGCTAAACTGGTCAACAGTTTAGACTTTTCTGGGTGCACTTGTCCATAAATATTTTGTATCTGTTTCGATATTTGTAATTTTTCTTGTTTTTTTTCTTACAATTTTTATTTCTTAAAAAACCAAAGCACAATTGCTTTTTCAAATCATAAGCCAGAGAAATCTTCAGAACCATCAATATTTAAAACCGGTCTCTTTTAAATTATCTGTTCATTGTTTAAATAAAGCCTTCCAGACATTTTGGGTTCTCATATTTTACTGTGTAGTGGTCACTTTGTAAGATTAAAGAAATAAAAATTAACTTATCTAATGTAATGCTCAAGCAGCACTTTAGGGTGGTCCCTACCTAGTTTTGTTCCTACCCTTTTTAAACGCAAAAGAATCCAATTTATTACATAGAACACCGGTCAACCATCAAACGGCTTAACCAGATATCAATCATTGTTAATGATTAATTAGAAAAGTCGGAGTGTATATTTGTGAATAGCCTGCAATGTAGATGTCTGATTGGCTAGGATTTCATGTTTGACCACGTCCTTTAGCTCATTGACTATACGAAATTTTCACAACAGGACTTGAGGCTTGATGATTCTCCATAAGGGTGTTTCGCAAAACCGGAAGTTCTGCCTTTTTGAGGGCCAGGCTATTGGGAAATATTTTCCCACCTACCAGTCAGGAAATTCGGCATTAAAGAACTCTCTTGTTGCATTCACCGTATGAGCTGGAGCTCCGTCTTGTTGGAAATTACTGGGAAAATGTGCACGTTTTTGCTCTAATGCTGGTAAAAAATTCTGTGCCCAACATTTTTATATAAGCATTGAACGTTATCATACCATTGAAGAAAAAGGGCCCAACGAGGTGGTTAATGTAAAAGAAAGCAATTGTAAGCTTCTAACATTGTTTCTCAATTGCTTAATCGAATTGCTTTCTTTTACAGTTTATTAATCGAATAAATAAAGGCAAACACGATAAGAAACAATTATCAACTATATTAAAATTTCGCGACTATAACGGAAGGATAAGAAAAATCTTCTTCAATCACACCAACAAGAAATAAGTTGATTGGTTTTTCTTTAACAAAATACACGTTACTTGAAATTATTTTTCTTTTGAGTTGAGTGGACTGGTTGTTGTTATTTTTTTAGTCTTCTTACTACGCTCCAAGCTTAGAAATCAAATTCTTTTAATTTTTTTGCTGTTTTTAAATGGCGGGAATTGACTGATTTGCTTTCTTTTCGTTAGATTTTGATTTTTAAATTTTCGAATATTCTTAATCAATATCTTTATTGATTTTTTAATTTTAATTCTAAGCCAAATTTATTATTATTTGGCTTGAATTTCTTTATTCTTTTTGTGTTGGACCATCTTTTTCTTGTCCGACATGAACCTTCTTAACTTTAAACATTTCTTTTCTGATCACCACAATTCATTTAATTGGTTGGTGTCAAAAAAAATAAATCAAAAATAATGTACTTTTACATTAGCCGTCCCCTAAATGCGCAGAGATTTATTTTTAATTTGTTTTATAAATGATTGTATGAATTTATATCTGTGAAATAATTTGGGCTAAATCGTGGCTTTATTTTGTTTCTTAGTTCTTTATCTAGTAGTCCAAAATTGATTTCTTCTAGGTTTCTTTTAGAACAAAATCGTATTCTCTTTCGATTTACAGACACATTTTTAATATCGATATTTATGACGAATGATTTCTTCTCATGATCAATTATTTCGTATGGACCTTCAAACGTGTCGTTTTCGTTGTTTTTAATTAACGCAAAAAAATCTTTAAGGCTTTCGTTTTGTGTGAAATGTTTTTCTTCATTGTTTTTTTACGTCTCTCATTTTCTTTTGTGTATCCATGTCTGTTATCATATTTATTTCTGTATGTAATTTGTTGTTTCCATTGTCTTTTGGTTTTTCGATTGCCATATTTCCTATTTCTTTTTCGTTTGTTTTGTTTGTGTTTGTATTATCTGTTTGTACTGATTGTGATTCTGTTTTGATGTGGTTTGGGTCGTTTTTTTACTGATGAAGCGTCTGTTTGGATTGATTTTTCGATCTTTGGTATTGTGGTGATTTCTGTCGTCTGTATTGTTTGAGATTCGAGTAGCTTAATCGTATTTTCTGTTTGTGTTTGATCGTCTTTTGAATTTCTAGTTGAATTAGAGTTGGATTGTGTTTCTTTTTTAAATCGATTTTCGATGTTTGAGTTTCTTTGTGTTGGTTGGAGTGTTTTAGATTTTTGATTGTTTTTTCTTTAAGTTAGGTGTTGTTGTTTAGTTTTGGATGTAATGTTTTGATTTCCGTGTAGGTTTCTTTCTGATTATTATTTTTATTGTAAGGTTTGGTCATTGTTTTTGTTTCGATTTCTTCTTCTTGTTCCTTCTTGATTTGTGAATAGTTAATTAGTTTAGTTATGTGATTGTTTTGTGTAAGTATTTGTCTTTGGATATCTTTTCCTGAATTATGGAATATCTTTATTTTAAATGTTTTATTAATTTTGTTGTATGGTTTTGTTGTGTTTATTCTGTTTTGTAGGTTGGTTGTATTTGTTTTGTTGCGTAGATATGTTGTGTTTGGTTTGTTGTATAGATTTGTTTTCTTTGAATTTTTGTTTTAATGGTTTTTAAATTGATGTCTCTTTTGTTTAGTATGTTTATTGTGCCTATTCTGTTTGTTTTTGTACTGTGATCTATAAATTTTCGAATATTCTTAATCAATATCTTTATTGATTTTTTTAATTTTAATTCTAAGCCAAATTTATTATTATTTGGCTTGAATTTCTTTATTCTTTTTGTGTTGGACCATTCTTTTCTTGTCCGATATGAACCTTCTTAACTTTAAACATTTCTTTTCTGATCACCACAATTCATTTAATTGGTTGGGGTCAAAAAAATAATAAATCAAAAATAATGTACTTTTACAATTAACATTCATTTCCATCAAAACCATTGCTGAAGGTGATTCTAGGAAATATTCTCCTAGAAGTAGGAATTTTCTCTGCTCCAGAAAACCGAGTTGATTTGCTTTCCATCCTCATAAAAGGCACATTCATCAGTGAAAAACAAATTTTCAAATCTTCTGGGATTATGAAATTTCCTAATGATGGCTTAACAGCACTGCACTCGAAGTTGTCGGTAAGAATTTGTCGGAAATTGAACTTGGCATGGTTTTCAGGGTCTCAATTCCAAAACATCTTTCAAAATTCTCTGCAGATTGATTCCTGGAATATCCAACTCTGCTGATCTTTTCTTGGTAGACAAGTGAGAATTGTCTGCAACGGAATGATCTGAATTGTCCTCATAATAACCCCATACAGAAGAGCTACTGTTCTTGGTTTGTTCACCAACGAACCACTTTCAAACAACTTTACCATCCACTGGAAAATGATTCTTCACAGTCATAATTTTGTCGCACCTTTGTCTTGTCGCATGGCCGGATTTGTTTTGTCAGATTCATAGAGTCACGGTACTGCTTGCACGCCATATGGAATAAAATGTTTGCTGGTATTACTCATTGTAAATCAAAAACGTGCTAAAATATCCACATCATTATTAATAAGTTCTGTTTCGTGAACTCTGAGAATATTCGACTTACCTTTGGGAGAGTAAAATAGATAATTCAAAGATCGAAAAATTGGAGCTTCGTGAATTGTTGAGATATTTTGGTTTTAAAAATTGGATTTTGTTAAAAATAAAAGACTTTAATTCATGATATAACCAGTGAAATTTCAATTTTCAAAGTTTTCCATGCATGATTTGTTGTGTGGTATTTTAATGTAAAAATATTGTTTCATATAAAAGTAATTGTTTAAAAAAATAAATGTGAAAATAAATAAATTTAAATTTTTACAACGATTTTTGAATAATATTTACCTGTTCCATAGACAAAAGTGGGTTTTTAATTGTCGATAATTTGTTGAAAGAGAGCTCAAAAGTCTTTACTTGTAATCAAAAATCAAAAACTGTAAAATACACTGTAAAACAGTTGATGAAAACGTTCTATTTAAAACGATCAGAGGTGTCGTTTGTCAGTTTTCGAAATCTACCGACCGAAAGAAATTCTTTTTTGAGACGATTGAAAGTTTTGGAAAAAAGCTATGATTTGGTGTCGAATGTGGCGAAAAATATATGCATAGAACCTATTCTGAAAGGCATCGAAGATGTGTGGTATGAAATGTTCGATACTAATCTGAAATAATCGTGTTTTTTAATTAAAGAAGTGTTATATTATAATTTATGATAATTGTCAAAAACGGTTAAAAGTTAGAAATTTTTAAAAATAGGAATTTATATATTGCTTAAATATTACTATATAAACATTGTTTTTTTGTGAATAAACATCTTATAAAACCATCTATCGATCTTTTATTTAATACCATAACATGGTGTCATGAACAAACGTAACTGCGCAGACGTTTCTAGAAGAAATCATGTGATGTATGTCATCGATGAAACTTTTCCATCAGTTCTCATAGTGACCGAGAAATTCGGGATGCTTGTGTCACTGTCCGTACAGGCACTCGTCTCAGCCTTCGGAAGAATTGCCGCACGTCCACCCACTCTCCAAATCCATTGCGGACGGGAATTTAATGATTCCCCAGCAATCGATTGGTTCTGCCGTAGAAAAAACGGAGCATGTATTTGATATTATCGCCTTAAAGATAATTACCTCTATTTGAAGACGTCGGTGTTCGTAACTGAGGGCCACCATCTTGCCCATCATGAAACTCAATCAAAAGAATTCCTTGAAGGGAATTTCCTATTAATATTAATTAAAAAAACAAAAGTCGAATAAAATATTTATTCAACGAGTAACATTCAAGTATATACAAGGAAGCTTAAAAGTTCTGCTTTTCGTTTTTGATTGTTCAATTATTAAAAGATTTAATAATTAAAATAAATTTTTTCAGTTATAATTAATCTTTATCGTTTCTTTTTTTTATTTGAATTTTTAACGTTGTGCTACACTTTTTTATCTATTTTTTTAATTCATATTAATATAATGAAAGTGATGATTTTTTAGGATCACTACAAATCATATTTAAGAAAAAAAAGAAAAATTGTTTATCTTCGAAAGAACTCATTTGAAGGAAAAGCCAGTTGCGGAACACTTCAATAATGTTAAAGAATTTTTAACATTATTCGAAGAAGCGAAAATAGACGAAAACACTAAGATGTAGGCGTTTTCTTCGTATTTTGACAAAGATCTCATGGAAGAAATTCAATATGATATTGGTCCCGATTTGAAATGTTTTAATACACAGATACTGGCTTTTAAATTGATCGAAAAATTCGACACGCAAAGATCTAAAGTTTGTGAATTGTTACCAATCTTGTAATTGAGGTAAGAACAAAAATAAGCATTGCTGGTTTTTTTCCAAAGGAGTAAAATTGGAAGAGTTTAAGCTAAATATCAAATCAGATGATTCAGTAAGGATTCCGATTAAAAATATAGTGATAAACAAAACTGTTGTAGACATAATAAAGTCGAACGCATCAAACGATTTTGTAAAGCTATAATTTGATATGAATAACGGTACCACAACGAAATCGAAAAGTTCGCTCTACAAAGAAGTGCTTTTAAAAATCAGTCGTTAGTAAATAAGCCGATAGTTCAGTGTTTCGTTTTAAACAATAAAATTAATGTTGTTTGATACAGTAGCAGATTTGAATATTGTAAGTGAAAACTTTGTGAAACAATTATCTCAGCTAGAAAATATTAAAATATATCCGTAAGAAACTAAGGTAAAATGCACGTATGGTCAGGTTTTTAGTTGTAAATGCAAGGTAAATTTATCGGTAAATGTTGGTCCAATTTTAACCAAGCATGTATTTGATATTATGCCAGATGGTACCCCGACAAAAGCGCCCCCACAAACGCACCCTGACAAAATCGCCCATTTATTTTAAATTTTTCTTTAAATTCTTAACTAAACTAATTTTTAAATGATTTAATTTTGAGAGTCAAAAAATCTTTTTAACACTGTGAATGCGGTGATATTTTAGTAAACCATTAACATGGAGCCCCATGACATGGAATCATATGGGGTCATGACGCATATGACGCGTCACTTGGTGCCCCGCTGTAATACTCATATGACGCAGACGTCTGCTTCAGTCGCACTTAAAGTGTTAATAAGAAAAATATTTTAATTAGAAACATTATAAAATTAGATAAAACGACATTTTATGAACACTTAAAAAATGTGGTGCACAATACAATATAAAAATTACAAATTGAAGTTACAACATGGTAAAAAAAATAGGCAATTTGTTCTCCATCAAGAAATTTTATATCCACTTTAATAGAAGTTCTTGTATATTGTGACTATTTCCCTAATTATTTGTAAGAATAAGACGCAACTGTAGAGTAGTACCAATGTTTCCATTAAACGTTTGGAATATGTTTGGTAGAGTTAATAGTGATTTTCCGTGTACAAATAATTCAATTGAAAGTTGGCATAGAGTTTTCCTCAAAAATAACACGATAAAAAAGTTTATTTGGTCGCAGTTTCCTTAAACAACATTTCTATAAAATTAAAGAAATTCTACCGTAGTATTAAAAATATAGAAATAAAAATGAGTGAGATCAAATGGGTTGTTTTAACGACTTCTGTTTCACGAAAACCTTTGCTGTAAGAATAAGTTTGCCTAAGAAATATTTTTTACAAAGATTTTTAAAATAATAATTTCAAAGAATACACATGAAATTTACCAAATCAATATGGCTCTAAATTATGGAGACTGAAAAATTCATAAAATAATTAAGTTAAATTCCTTATATATTCCGACAAAACATTCATTTAACTGCTGGCTTTATTGACTTAACCGGAACTCAGTTAAAATTCTATCTGTCCTTAACATAGGCACTTTCATGTTTCTGTTATGTCTTTTTTTATTATCCTTTGGTTAAGTATTTTATAATTATTTTTTTACGTTAGAAAATATTTTATAAATTAATCAAACGTGACTTTTGCGTTACAATTTATGATAATACTTTAAATTATATAAAAATACAAAATAATAAATAATGTTATTGTATAAGAAAACATAGTATCCTAAAGTAACAGTATAAAAATTACAAATTATAATTGTTTCAAACTAATTTTTAATAAAATTAAAAATATAATTGAATATTTTTATATTTTTTTCAATGTTGAAAGTTCTAATACATTATATCTGTGGACGAATGCCATTGTTGTGGCAATCAAAGGTTGATGAACACCTTACTTACGAAGGTGCTTGGTTCCCTAATATGCACTTGAAAAGAATTATTATTGTCAAATTTTTACGAAGACAATTAACTCGTAATTGTCAGAAAATTTTTTAAGTTTTTCTTTTAAGAGTTTTATAAATATTAAACTTCAGAAATTAATTTAATTATTCATATGAAACATCTGGCTAATAAGCAAAGTGAATGAATACTCACAATAGGAAAAAAATCTATTTAAGAGATTAATTATATGAATAAATTATTGAGTATCACTTAGAAAAATGCGGGTAAGAATTAAATATTTTTAAAAATAAATTCTTCAATTAATTATTTAAATTATTAATGAATTAAATTGTTAATTTAAATCGAATAAAAAGATTTATATTTTATAAATGATTGTATTATTTATGAAACTTAAAATTTAAAATATGTAAATTTATCTTATTATTTTTTATTTTAACTTTTTTTATAATATTTAATTTTATATTAGACTTAATATTTAAAAATTCATTAAAAAACATAATGAAAGCATTTATGTAGTAAATAATTGTTGTCTTACAAATGAATAAAGTAATTCTGAAACGGAAATGGTCATTCGTAAAACACAGAAAAATTTTTTTAATAAAATATCTTTTTATTTTAGGAGCGTCAAGATACAATAAAAAAAATAATCAACTTCTTTTACTAAGAAAAAGGTAATCTGTCAATACAGGGTTGATAGACATTTACGCAAAAATAATGAATAAGTGTAGAAATAAAAGACATACTGATGTAAGGACTTAAGCATGATATGACAAAACCTGTCCCCAATCATAAATAAACACTTATTTAAGTAAATTTGAAGAGATACATATGATGAGTAAGTAAAACCTTTTGAAGGTTTTAGATAGTGTTTTTAATCAAATTTTCAAATAGTTACTTAACAACAATCATAATAAATATAATAATAATCACTATTATTATAATTAATATTATTAGAACGTCAATATGGTTTTCCACGCATTTATTTTCATCACAGTTTCAATTGTCTTTGGGTCAATTCTCAGCAAAGCTTTCGTAATTTGACATTTCGCTATATTGATAAGATTTTGTTTGTCTCATTAACAAAAAAATATTCGAACAAATTTTCATTTTAACTTATTTTCAGATTTTATTTTAAAAATTCTACTTTTATAATTTCGTTAATAATTTATCTAAAAATTAATTTAATGTTAAAATAATTTTATTTAAAGAAAAACATTTATTTAATTATTACTATTACCAACCTATTACCAACGCGTCCTAGTAGTATCAGAAATACACTGAAATTATATAGAAAGATGTGTAACATTTCTATTACATTGATTTAAAAGGAGTAATGCATATAGTTTCAGATACTCTGAGGATCACAACGGTTTGTTGGAGAACTGTCACACCATGCTACGAAATGTGAATAATAAATAAGTTTTTAACTTTCGAGATTGAATTTTCAATTTAATAAATCATTTGTTAAATTATTTAGATTTAATTTTCAACAATAAAATTTAAATCATTTTACAAATTTTATATTTGAATTTAAATATAAAATTTAGTTCCAACAATCTAAATCTTTAACCACTCAAAAATATTAATTGACGTTCTGAGTAGGAGAGACAATATCCAAAACAACGTACAAAATACAACACATTGAATGTTTCAAAATATTCCTTACAGAAATCTTTTCAAAATTAGTTTTTATGCATTTAATCAACTCATCAATGAGATCAGTGTTTTTTGTTCATATCAAAATCAGGTTGCTACATCAGAAGACATTAGAAGGCATCATTATTTAGTCTTTTAACTTAAATAATAAATTTATTTTCATTCATAATTTCCAATATTTCCTCCCGTCTTAATCTTCAGAAAGAATATTATTATGAATAATTGAACTTAGTCTCATTTTCTCTATCTTCAATGTTATTCGATTGTTATTTTATAGCTAATAATTTAAATCTTAATCGTTAAAAGTTCATAGTCAAAATAAAAATTTATTTGAATTTTTGAAAATTTTACTTTTTTTAACAAACAACACAATTCTGAGCTGATGCAACTCAAACTAAACTAATAACTATTTTACAAACATAGTTTAACATTGTTATTTAATACTTTTTAATAAATTGTTACCATTACCAGTCTCATATCAACATCTAAGTAAAACAAGAAATTTAGAAAAGGGGCTATTCTTCATAAAAGCTTGAAATAAAGATCAAATGTGACATTGAAGCCACAAAACATATCTTTGTGTCAGTAATTTGCAGCTGCTATTTTACTTAGTATGGCGAGATTTTTACCATTTTGGATGAATCCACGTTTTTTAATATTAAAAAAATTTTGTAATGCTTTAATATTCAATTTTCTCACATTCCCCTTAAAAGAATTTTTTAGCTTTTCGATATTTTTAATCACCTTCTTATCATCTCATTTTGTAATAAATATTTTTGATCATGTATTCACTCCACCACTGCGTATGGTTCTTCATTTTGTTCTTATCCTTTGTAAATTTATATCAGTTGAAATATTGTCCTTGTTCTTGAATAGGCTGTTTGTATCTCCTGAAGGATGCTTTCTTCCTCTATAGATCTTGTTATCAAATTCAACATGGACGAAATGATTTGTTCGGTTTTTCGACAACATGAAGAGCTGAGGCCCACGGGGAAGAAGAACGACGGATGACACCGTCTTTCTCTAACTGTCGAAATTCTTCTTGAACTGCCGATCTGGATTTAACTGGATGTTCGCGTCGCTTGTGCCAAACTGGATGACATGGCTTGGTGATTATGCGGTGAACCACCGGATAAACTGGAAAGAAAGCCGAATCGCGGGACAAACAGTTGGGAGCAGAATCTTTGATGAATGATTGTATAGCGGCAGCCTTTGAACAACTCGATATTATTGATGATAAAGAAGTGGATTGGATCGAAATTTTGGAAAACGATTGAGCTTCAATAATTTTATGAGACCTACAATCAACCAGAAAACCATAACTGCTTAAGAAATCGGCTCCAAAAAATGGGTGGACTATGTCGGCCACGGTGATAGTCCACTGAAAATCTTGTTGAAATCCGGAGAGCCTGAATTGAAGTGAGATGCTTCCATAGGTCTGGATTGGCGAACCGTTGGCGGCACAGAGAGTGGTTTTCGGAGAGTATATTAGTGCCATTCTCGGTTGAATAATAGAAAGGCCCAAACCGGAGTCGATTAGGAAATCAATGTTATTGGTTTTGAGACCGGAATCGGATTGAAATTGAGCGTTGAGCAAAGTAAAGCATTTTTTCTTTGGGACGATCTTCTGATGAGGGAACGTGAATCTGACCGGTTGACATAGGAACTGTCTGCTGAATTCTGAGTTAAAAGAGTCGTTAACAAAGTTACTTTTTTAGACAGCTCTTCGACTGTAGCACAAAGGTCGGTACTCTGTATATTAGTGGAACGTGAGCTTGTTGATTCCTGGAGAACTCGATCAGTAATTTCGGCCAAATCAGTAGGGTCTGATTTATCGGAGCTTAATAATATTGGACGAATGTGGGCTGGTATCGCGGATAGGAATAATTCTTTGACGAGTTCTGGATTTGGAGGACTGCTGGGTTGAAGTGAATCCAATTCAGAGATGGTTCTTGAGAGGAATTTCGATGCTGAGGTATTGCCCACTGTTTGAGGTCGGAAATATTTTTTAAATATTTTTGATTGTGATGGACTATAGTGACTGAAAATAACATTTTTCAACTCTTCATATGGCTGAGAAGAATTGAGGCATTTGACAGCGCTGGATCCAAGTTTCTGGAGGAGTTCAGAAGGGAGATTGCTGAGGAGATACTTGGCATTTTTGAAGAATTGTGCTTGTTGTTGAACGAGAATTCTAAGATGGCGAACCAAGAAAGGGGCGTACCGTTATCATCAACATACTATGCCCGAGGTTGAGGTAGGATTGAGTTGCCTGAATCTTCGGCGACTTCTGACTTCATTGTAAAGAACGCAAACCAGATAACAAAATATATTAGATGAAATATTGATTGGGGTTTGCTAACCAATTAAACTTGAAAATCGTCGATCTTTTTTGTTAAGGTAATATTATATAATACTATATAATATGCACTGGGGTCAGTTTATGCAATTGCATCTGACCTTACGATTGCATATTCCGCCGATGTCATGACACATGAAATCACCGCAATTTGAACTCTAGTTATGTCATGAGATGTGACATCATTGAAGTTCAATATTATTGAATGTGGTGAGGAATGACATCACCACACAGATTTTAATATTTTTTCCCTTTTTCCACACGCAAATTAAAGTGCAGTCCACGATGAATTAAATTTTCTAATCATATTATTTTTGAACAAGTAACAAACTGCTTCATTAATTTTCCCTTTGATACTCATAACTGGGTTGATTTTAAAATAGTTATTTTCTTCCATTTAAAATTAAAAGTAAAAATTTTTCGAAGATTTATTAATAATACACATATAACGATTAACCTGAGTTACAAATCGATCGAGATCATAACCGTAGATTAACATCTTCGGTTAAAAATGATCTGTAATTTAATTTGGCGTGTTAACTGATTCAATTTTAAAATATTTATTTTCTTCCATTTAAAAGTAAAAGTAAAAATTTTTCGAAGATTTTATTAATAATACACATATAAGAATATTTAAACAAATTATTTAAAATAATTTGTAATATTATTTTAATATTTTATATTCTCTGATACCAATTTCGGGAGAATTCTATCTTTTACCAACCACCTTCAAGAGCTTATAATCAGTACTTCTGTGATGCAATTTTTATAAGTGTAATCATAGAGTCTTATAATAAAGCAGTTTTTAGAATTTTTGAGAAATGTAATCAAAAACTTTTATTTAGAAATTGTAATGAAAAATAAGAGCGATTTGATTTCTATTTTCCATTATCTAAATAAATTAAATAACACAAAATAATGTGGAAAATTTATTGTTTACAATGATCAAGATAATGTTGTTTCAAGATTGTTGGTACTAATGATATGAAATAAATAGATTGTTTTCCGGAGTCCCAAATCAATATTAAGTATATTTCGGTACCCGTAAAAATGTGTTAATTGAAATTATTAACATGAGATTTGTTAAACAAATGTCGATTCCATGTTTAGACTGCTACTAAACATTCATCGGGTGAAACTCACTATGCGAGTGGTTTAGGTGT
>MQRK01213215.1:8169-26278 GCA_001938485.1 Girardia tigrina | reverse complement strand
ATATTATATTATACTATGTTATATTATATTATATATACACCTTAAAAACCATGAAAAACACCTTAAAATCATGAAAAATACCTTTAAAATCATTGAAACCATGTAAAAACTATCAAAAAGTACACAACAAAGTGTAAAAAATCAATTCTACACATGTGCTGCACATGTGCTCATCAATACTGTACTAAGCCTAGACTGTCATAAAACCATACATGGGCAAAATCGGTAAATACAGAGGTAAGAACGATTCACACCTCCACATCAAATACAGAACCGAGCCCAAAAAGGTGATAGAAATGATCCTATCGGATACAAAGGTGAATACAAGTCCATCAATTGAAAAGATCCAGGAATATGGTCAAACAAAAACACCGGACCCCCCTGTGACTGATTGGACCAATTGTCCTCTTATCGATCAAGTACCGGAATTTCAATTCAAGAAGATAACAGAAACAGAAGTTCTATCCGTGTTATCAAAAATGAAAAAATGTAGCCCTGGAAAATCAAACATCCCATACAAAGACATTGAATATTGTGATCCCAGTGGCAAAATCCTAACCAAACTATTTGAAAAAATCATGGACAAAAACGAAACTCCAACAAACTGGGGAAAATTTATCACCATACTGATTCCCAAACCAGGAAAAGAAGGCAAATATGATGAAGTGTCCTCCTGGAGGCCCATAGCTCTACTAGAGTGCATTTACAAAGTTTTTGCGTCATGCTTGACATCCCAGCTTGAAAAATGGTTATCAGACAATGACCTAATTTTTCCACTCCAAAAAGGAACTGGAACTTCAGATGGGTGTGCGGAACACAACAATGTGCTTAGGATCATTTTGGAAGAAATGGAAGAAGTACATGTTGCATTCCTTGATTTCACAGATGCATTTAGCAGAATGCCCATTGCTCATGTGATAGAGATACTACGTAGAAAAGGAATGAACTCCAAATCCTGTGACCTAATACGTCAGATCTACACAGACAACACTTCCGAATATTCCTGTAACGGACGCTCGATTCAAGCAATACCAATTAACAGAGGGGTTCGACAGGTATGCCCACTATCAATGTTACTCTTCAACATCGGTATTGATCCAATCTTGACAGAGATTCACAACTCTCCAGACTCTGGGATCAAGATCAAAGACATCAAAATTTCTTGTCTTGCCTATGCCAACGATATTGCCTTGATTTCAAACACCAATGAAGGCCTCCAAGAAATGGTCAATAGTGCCTTCAAATGGGCTTCTTGGACATCAATGACCTTTAATCCGAGCAAATCCGGCTATCTTTCAACGACAAAGGCGAATGAAAAAATCTTCATCAATGAAGAAGAAATTCCGATAGTGGACGACGAAAAGGGATATAGATACCTGGGAGTAGACTTTACAAGAAAAACAAAAAGTTCCCCCACCGAACTATTCAAGAGTATCATCAACGATATGAAAAAGATTGCCAACTCATCTCTTGACCCGTGGCAAAAATTAGACGCATTCAAGATCTTCATTCACTCACGCCTAATATTCTCATTCCGAAACTACAATATTCCGAATAGAGAACTCACCAAATATGGTCATGCAGACGTCAAAAACAAAGTCTTTGATTACGGTCTTGACATAGAAATCAGAAAGATCATAAAGCCTATATGCGGACTTCAGCCAACAGCCTCCAATGACTATCTCTATGCTGGGAAGGAGTATGGTGGACTCTGACTCGTTGAAACCCGCGATGAATATGCCATACAATCAATCATCCAGGCGTTCAGGAACCTAACCTGTGAAGATTTAAAGGTAGCCGAATTGACTCTAATCAATCTCAACAACACACTTAAAAAACAAAAAAAGAACAAAAAGAAAAAGAACAATCCAGACAGAACTATCAGTGAAATGATGGATTGGCTAAATGAGGGTGATCGAGAAAACGGAATCGAATCTTGGTGGACAAAAGTAAGAAACAACATTAGATACTTGGACAAGATTGGTCTACAAACACGCTTTCTCCAAGACCATCATTTGGGCATATGTCAAAATATTAAATCATCCAAAGAATCCTTGACAATATCTGCCGCAAACAAGAAAAATCTATCCTTCCAATGTCACAGACTATATCGTCACCAGAAATTTGTGGATTGGTCAAGACAAGCGAATGCTGGTAGATCGGCTGATGCTCTGAGCAAAAATAAAATATCCAGCCAAGTATTATATGATGGAAGCCTCACTGCAACAGAATGGCGATTCATCCACCAAGCTCGAACAGGAAATCTGCCTGTCAACTTCAAACCAGGGAAACCAAGGGAACATACACTCTGCAGAGCATGTCGACAACATGCCGAAACACAAATGCATGTTCTGTGTCGCTGCAAGAATGACGAACAAAGCGACTTTTCAACTACAACCAGAAGAATTGATATCCAGGCCAAAAACACCGGAGGAAGAACTCTATGGCTACTTGATATCAAAACTCCGTATGACGAAACTGAAAACCTCAAGTCTACAAGAGAACTCAATGAAACCAAGTATGGGCCCCTGGAAAAAGAAGCTAAAGCCAAATACCCAGGATGGAACATTAAACTCGGGACTATTGTCGTGGGATGTCTCGGCTCATGGCCAGAAAAGAATAACGAGGTACTCCAGGATTTGAAGTTATCCGAAACCGCAATCAATAGTCTCAGGAGAAGATGTGTAATTTCCAACATCAAACATTGCGCATCTACTTGGGCGAAACATAACAACCTCTGCTACAATCCCTGTTCCAAGGATATGCCTACCAACTCAATCCTGGAGCGAATCCAATCAATGGACGTTTAAAAGATGCTGTAGTCTAAAACGGCGCTTTCTCTGTGGTCCTCTGTTACCCTAATTTTCTACTTGTTTTATGATAATAAAATTTTGTATGAGACAGTACCTCCCTCGACTTGATCTGAAATTAGTTCTGTCTTTTTAACTCCCTGATGTCATCGTCCAGCCCTTTAACGAAATGGGACTGCGTACTAAAATCGGTGAGGCTAATCACAATAATAGGATATCCTTCGAAGTTTAGTCTGTTGAGATTTCACTAATTCCAGTTCCACTTCCAGTTTTTCTTAATCTTTCAACTCTCTCATGATATCGAGTCTTCGCCGTACCAAATGTTCAGATAACGCGCGGGTTCTTGGGTTGTGTGTATTCTTGAATATACTGCCATGAGCCATCCAAACACTGTTGCTAAGTCCCTCATCAGCTTGAATTTATGAAAGCCCCAGGTTATTGCCAAGTTTATTCACCTTATGGACGCATATTAATATGGTTTGAATCGTCTTCTTTCCTTAACCAAGCAGCGTCTTCAAAGATATTTCCGTTAACGCACAGTAGTACGCTCATTGCTATACTACTTGCATCTGTCCAAATGACAAAATTATTATTTCAATTTACCACCCACTTGCCTGTTGCTGGATCTCCATCCATCCTCAGCTTTTGACAGATTTCATTAAATTTCTCGATGATGTTCTTTTGCACTAATTCATCCCAGCCTATCTTGTATTTTGTGGTTAATCTCTGAATATAGGCACAAGCAACCCGTAACCATCCTGCAACTGGTATATGGCCTATCCACTCCCCCAAAATTCCATGTACTTCTCTCCTCGTTGCTTTCTCAAGCTCACTAGTTACGAATTCTTGGTCTCTTCTCCAATGCAAATTGCTTTGTATATTCAGTCCAAGCACCTTGACATCTTTGTCTAAGCAAATCCGTTCTTAAGGGTTTAGACTCCAACCCAAACCGGCGAAAAATTCCTACTACATCCTCTGCATTGCAAGAACTTTCTGCAATGAATATGTCATCAATATACCCAGAAGCAGTTATTGTCCGCTCTTCCTTGATAATCGTTTCAACTATTCTTGACATGACTTTTGGCGCAATGGATAGACCAAACCCTAACCTGGTCATCACATA
Source organism: Girardia tigrina (assembly GCA_001938485.1). Lineage (NCBI taxonomy): Eukaryota > Metazoa > Platyhelminthes > Tricladida > Dugesiidae > Girardia > Girardia tigrina. The sequence continues at coordinate 22,345 of MQRK01213215.1, read as the reverse complement.
CACTTCGCCATTCCACATAACCACCTGATATTTCCACAAATCTGGAGCCACCCTTACTTGTAGTTAAGCCTTTTTTAAATCCATTATAGTGCGGTTGGGTCCCAATTTTCTACACTCCCGTAATCGTGACTGGCAATTGGCGTAACTGCTGCCGGATAGCTATGAATTTGTTCGTTCAGTAACCTGTAGTCTAATACCGGTTATATTCGTGTCGTTTTGCCTTTGACTTGCCGCACTTCCATTACAGATATCATGTTACGAATCTTCCCGTCTCGCTTTTCATCCCACTTTATCAGAACACCTTCGCTTGCCCACTCATTCACTTCATCTTGAAATGCCTCTTTATGTTCATTGGGAATATCATAATTGACACATGAGGTTCTCCCAACCGGATGATCATCGACAAATCTCCATCGTTTATCTCCAATACCTTTCGTTAAATTTAGCTTCAATATCATCCTCTTTAATCTGCAAATGTCTTCCACTTTTCACTCCAGTTGCTGCAGTAATAGCTTCCAATTTTGCTTCACTAATGCCATAAACATCATCACTGTCTACCCGTATTGTCAGTCCACGTTTGAGAATGACATCGTTTCCCACTATGATGTCAACACCTGCAGGCCGCCTTTCAACCACAATTGCTCCAATAGGCCCCAGGTTCATACCGTCAAATAGAATCTCATGTAGATGCACTTTACCCAGGATATTTACCTGACTACCGTCGACCGCTACCAGATTCATGTTTCTAACTCCTTCAATTCTTGACTTTGTGCAACTTCTTCTAATAAGAGTGGCATTACTCCCCGTGTCGATCATTACCTTCATCATTTCCCCGTCGATTAGCGCTTGACGAATCAATAAATTCGGAATAACAGCTGAACATGAATAAATTATTGGCGATTGCGAATTTTTGAGGCGATTCACGACCGCCTTGTTGACACAGTTGTCCTCGGGGCGTTGTGGCTTTTTATAGGCGTAACTATTGCGGTAGTTACCCCACCACCCCCTCTTACTGTGACATTTGGTTCTACACCATTTACTGGGGAGAGGTTTGACCCATGAACTTCTCCCCTCTATCGTTTTCCGACATGTTACAATTTGCTTTTATATGGCCGACTTCTCCGAAATTAAAGCATTTAAGCCTACACGTCTTCTGCGTGTGTCCAAGTCGATTACAACCAATGCATCGAAATTTACTGTTGGTCGTCGCAATCACTTCTTGATGATGTTGATGAGGCGATATATTTTTGGCCAAGTTCACCACAATCTTGAACGTGAATTCGACGTCCAAACTTCGCTGCACCTCTTTCTTTAATTGATCCGGTAAACTGTGAATAAATGTCATTGCACAAAACGCATCGATCGGATCCTGGTCCCCTACAACGATCCGTATCAGCTGATTGATCTCGGCCGCTGACACGTCCAATCTGTCACCCGGAATAATCTTCTTTTGACCAAGCAACAGCCATGCGTCAAATCTCCCCAAACCAAACACTCGGTGCAACCCACTTTTGATTTCCTTGGCATTTCTCTGTTGATCCAGCGATAAGTCCTTCCACGTGTTGTATGCCGGCCCGTCCAACAGCATGACCATGCATGAGTGTTGTGTACCACAACATTTTACAACAATACTTAAAAAATACATTACATTACAATACATTAAAAAAACAACATTTTATTGTAAAAAAAACTAATAGTACACAACACTTTCTATGTAAAAATTATTTTATAATATAAAAAAAATCATGTCAAAAAATGATATTTTGTTTTAATATTCTTTAATTAAAATAAATCTTTGCAAAACGTTCTTTTCTTTTTTTATTTCATTTCATTTAAAGTTAATAAAATGGTGTCAGAAAAACAAACTGACAATGATCAATCGTCGACCGGCAGCGAGCGATTATCTCCCATCGACGTAACGGGTCCAAACAACCGGTCGAAAACCGATCATTACCGGTACAATCGGCACCGAACCGCAACCAACCAGCGCCACGTGCCACTAAAGCGCTTTCAGACCGGATCCAAGCGCTACTAAAGCGCTTCCAGACCGGATCCGACCGGCACCAGGCGCCACTGAAGCGTTTCCAAACCGGATCCGACTGGCACCAAGTGCCACCGAGGCGCATTCAGACCGAAATTATTCGGCACCCAGCGCTACAGAGGAGTTCCAAGACCGGATCCGACCAGCGCCACCGAGGCGCTTTCAGACCGCATTTGACCGAAGCGCTTTCATACCGCATTTGACCGAGGCGTTCTTACACGGAATCTGAGTGGTGCTCAGTGTCATCGAATCGCGCTCACACCGGATCGGATCGGCAACCAGTGTCACTGAGACACACTCGAACCGACAACAAACCAGCTCGCGTGTATCAAATTCTTATGAGCCGCAAATATCAGCGATCGACAGGCTCGTCGACGTTCCCTGTGCCTCAACCGACGACTAACGAATTTGTCAATACCGACGAGCGCGACCGACCGACCGACCAATGCCGACAATAAACTGACGATTGCGACCGACCGATGCTGACGATCAGTCCAGACCGGCGAAAACCGACTCGAGACCGGCGAAAACCGCCTCCAGACCGACGAAAACCGACTTCAGACCGACGAAAACCGACTCCCAGACTGACGAAAACCGACGAAAACCGACAATTATCGGTTAGTTAATTCAAATATTCTTTCCAATGATTTTTGTGATCCCAATAACTCTTTCATGTGTCTTATGTTTGATGTATGTAATCTGATCCTTTATGTACTTTATTATTATTTTATTTCTTATGTACCAATTTTATATTCTATGTACAACAACCCGCAATCACCCAAACACAAAAAGCGATTCCATGCAAAGAAAATGCAACACCACACACAAATAACCCAACTCGAAGACGACACACAACAAAACACTATGCAATTAAAAGTCAAATACATAAACAACAAAATATATGCATTGCAAATTTCACCACAATGCACTACTCAACAAATGTAAAATAAGATAACACATCTAACACAAACCCCCAAAACAGTAAAATTTTATCTCACCTGCCACAGCACAGTCTTCCAAAACACCTGACATACAATTGAGAACATAGACATACATCAACAATAATAACTTAATTGAGGCACACATTAAGGCATACGGCGGAAATGACGAGCCCGAAATCGTGAAAAAACCCGAGACACGCGCATTCTCCATTAACTGCGTACAATTTTTCTTCGATGCACAGAATTCTGCAAAATCATGGCTCGAGATCCAAGACGCTTGAACTACCGCATCAGATCTGAACACATCCTCCCAGAAAGCCTATAGTCTTTTGTCCTTGCTGCCACAGGAGTACCTGACCAAAATAACGAACCTGGCACAAATATTGAATCATATCGACGCATACGATCACTTAAGAAAGGCCACAATAACTTTAACAACACAACGCCAACAGGATCTACTCTAGATGTATTTTAAAAGTAATTCTTTGAAAACAGCTTTACCATCCTAATATTTGGCCACCGCATAAACTAACCTGCAGAGTCTAGGTATCAACATAACCGACGACACTGTCAGACAGTTGTTTATCGCAGCCCTCTCACCACAACTGCAATTATTGATGGCAGCAATACCGCCTTCAGTTTCCCTAGACGAACTGGCGAAGATTTCCGTCAGATCCATCGAACTCGTACGCTCAAACAAAACACCACCCCCGATCACTGCACCACTCACCACACCAACAAACACCGAGATACAGTCACTACAGGAGGAGACAAAAGCTCTGAAAGAGACACTCTCTAAACTAACAGCAAGCATTTCACAACTGCACACCCGATCTTCATCCCGTTCGAGTATTCCAGCCCGCGGCAGATCCAGAACACCCAGACCGGTTTTCTTCCGGTTTAAATCTTTTTTTCCCATTAAATCTTCTTTTTCCATTAGCCCGTCTACCTCGATGGCAAACTCGAATCTGTCGATCCAAAGTTCGACGTCCTCTCCGCCATCAAATTTCTCCAAATTACTGATTGCTTTCACTGCCGCGATAGCTTGTAAAATAAGATGATTTTTTCGATTTAAAAAAACTATATTATTCAAAAAATTAGATGATCCAATTAATTATAGTGGAAAACAATTTGTTTGAATAATATGATGAAATGGCGGACTTTTAAAATCGGATTATAAATATTTCAACTCGTCTTTTATTTTATTTTTCGAAATTGAACTCCGGAATTATCCGTTGACTTTCCACCCTTATAATAATGGTAACCGAAATAAACATATCAACAACGCACCGTCAAAGATCCGCACGGTTCAGCACGAAAAGACGAAATCCTTGTCACTCGAGCCATTTCTACCGAATTGAGGCACTCCAACCACTCCAATGAGCCGAATACAGAGACTGCGTCTTTGCACTCAACGGCCGGGTGGGATTAATCAATCATTCAATTCTATCCCAACGATCGGTGCCCGAATCGACCGTCGTATCGACTATATCGATGATTCGTCGAGTTTCATCCACTTCGATCAACAGAGGCAGTGCCCACCTCTATAAAGACAGAGCCTACGGTGGCATGTCACCGTTAAAGGCTAAATTAATAATTACCCATATCTTCTTTACTCCATTATTTAGAGACGCAGGTACACTTCAATGCGTTCGTAGCGATAATAAACTTTGACTTCATTAGTGGTGTTATTTGAAAGTGGTAGGTTCAATTTTCTTCATTTTTGACGACTTCTAGGAGTTTCTGCTTCTTAAAGATCAAATTCAAATTCAGTTGCTTTGTTTATCTTCCGTCACTAATTCTTCTTCTATGAAATATTGTAGAATAACTGTTGATGAAGCATTAAATTTATATTTGAGGTTAATTTTTTTACAAATTTGTTTTATTTAATGAAATTTATTAATCGACCTTGATTTTCGTAATAAAATTTTTATTACTTGAAGTTTAATTTAAAAACTTGAGATTTTCTTTTCTACTTCATTTTTATTAGTTACTTGAATTTATTAATTGTACTTAATTTCGTTAAATAAAATGCTTGAAGTTTTTTATATAATTATTAAAAAATGATGGCAAATTATTTTTAAAAACAAAAATACGCCATTTATTAAATATACATTTATTTTTCATGACAATTAATTTCGATGGTATAACCGTCATCGTCAGGTCTCAAGAAAAAAATGAATTTTAAATCTGCTTATATAGGCAAATGTCATCAATTGATTATTATGTGTAATGCCGCATACATTGGAGAGGCGTCCCGTCATCTTTGTAAGAGAATCCAAGAACATGGTAGGAATGTAGGTGGGAGTAATATTGTAGAACACAGAAAGGGTTGTAAGTCGAATGAAAACATAAACATAAATGATTTTAAAATTCTGTGTTCTCGTTTTAAAAACTATTGGGAGAGGGTGGTCTGTGAAGCACCTTATATCAGATCTTTAGATCCTAAGATTAATGTGCAAACGGGTCTCTCGAAAACCCTATTGAGCGTGTTTAGATGACATAATAATCCATTGATGACATAATCACTGCTTGCCTATATAAGCAGATTTAAAATTCATTTTTTGTCTTGAGACCTGACGATGACGGTTATACCATCGAAATTAATTGTCATGAAAAATAAATGTATATTTAATAAATGGCGTATTTTTGTTTTTTATATAACTACATTTATTAATAGTAATTACTTTGTAGTCTAATAAAAGAACTTGAGATTTTCTTATAATACTTGAAGTATAAAAAGTCCTGATTAAATATTAAAAATACAAATAAAATGGTGCTGACAACTTCAGTGGATTAATATTTTCGATTATTCTGATTACCTATCTCTGTGACTATCAAGGCAATACAAAAACAGTTAATTCAAGCTTTTCGACCAACTTTTTATAACTCAATCATACATAAAATTTTTTATCTAATCTAATCCAAGAACATGACAACTTAGTGTGCAATATAATTAGGGTCAACTTAGCAGAATGTCATTGTCCTCTGATATTGTTTTACAATTTTAATAAAAGATTCACTTAGGAAGTAAAATAGGTTACATATCAATAAAAGTAATATAAACTGCTTTTGCGAAAGAAGCTACAAAATAGAATTTTAAAAGTAATAAACATACTCCTCCCATAGTTAGAAAGCATCAATAACTCCAATAGTGGTTTCAGCTGGTTTATAAAATTCCATTAATGCTTTACCTGCAAGAGGATTAATATTCAATGCACTTTTCGAAGTCCTATTAATTTTAATTTTTAAATATCTCATTAAATTGATATGGACTTCGTAAATATTTTATTTTTAGCGAACAAAAAACTTTTTGGTACAATGACTTTGAGAAAATCTCTTTAAGGAAATCTAAAATTAAATTAATAACATTATTTAAAAAGCAAACTAAGTGTAGTATAAATTCATTAGATAAAAATTTATTAATTTAACAATACCAATTTCAAAACGAAGTTCACACAAAATTTCTGAACATAAATACAAGTTCTCTAAAGGCCCCTGTCCTCTAGACACAAATAAACACTGACTGAGTAGCGGTAACTCTGTCACCTTCGAGTGCTGTAGTTTCCGAGCACTCGAAATCTACAAAGCCGACTTGTAAGCGAACTGTTTGGCGGGGATACCTTCAGTTGCTTCTCAGAGCAGCTCGTATGCACCCTCGGGCTCCTATCAATAAACTTAAACGTCATCGATGTCCAATGATCGTTCCACATCGGTTTATTTGCTCCTCTGCTGTCCGAGCCTAGCCTCAATCATTGATGGTGTTGCTGGCCGATGCTGATGAGAAAGGGCATACTGCCAACCTCCACTTGATCGCGACCGTTGCTAGGGAACCGTCGACCAATCAGAAGCGTTGCTGTCTAGGCTAAGGTGATCGCGACCGTTGCTAGGGAACCGTCGACCAATCAGAAGCGTCTCTAAGGTGATCGCGATCGTTGCCATGGTAACCACGACTGTTGCTATGGTAACCGTGCGTGGTAACTGATTACGTAACCATTGTAACCTCGCTGTAACTAGTAACGACCCCCCCTTGCCGCCAAAGGTACATTTCTCCCCTACTCAAATCTATATCGCCTAAATAAACTTGAATAAATTAATTTCAGAATTTTTAATTTTCAAGAAGAAAACATAACATTTTCAAGACAACATGACTAGGGAGATATATCATTTTGACTGGACTCTAGATAAATTCCAACATAGCTGACAAAAACGAAGGTTCGTTTTTCAATATTTCTACTACTAGATCACACACACAAACAAAGTTTCTATATCACACAAAAATTCACTTTGAGATAGTAAGACACATCATTTTAGCTCATCTGACTGTGGGGTGTCAATATTTGATACTACCCTATGTGATGATCATTAACAATACGAGCTAACACACACAAGCAAATCCTCAAAGTAAATATAATATTACATAAATCGGGTTTTACTATCACAACAATTTGTTGGGTATTTGAATTAAAACTCGGTTTTATACTTGTTTATATTAAATTTCTAATCTGACTCCAAAAAGGACCAAAAGGTTTCTTCCAACAATAATATATGAAGAATGAACACATCCTTTTAATATACTTTATTTGCAAATGACAACTTGAGCACAAAGCCTCAATCGAAACTTTAACAATAAATCATTATTTTGAAGCACACTCAACCAGTACAAACCAATATCAATTTAGAACGAGCAATATCTGAAAATCAAGATCAAATCTTTCTCCTTTACAGGATACTAGATTTGATAAGTAACAAAAAATTAAATAAAGAAAGATAACCGTAAATCATAATAAAGTTTAAAGATTTAAAAGGATCCGAAAGTATAATTTGTCCGTAATTTTTGTTCAGAATATGACTGAATTAATTATTGTTTATATACTAGTTTTAAATAATCTTGAAAATTAGTTTGCTAAAACAATTCTAAAAATATTTACAAATATTCTACAAATTTTATTAAAATAACTATGATAATCAAAAAATTATTAATTTTAACCAGAGAATTATTTTTTATTTTTCTACCAGATATTAAAATTTCCATTTATATTTTTCGAAACCCAAACAAATTTTACAAGAAAAATGAAAACATAAGATTTTATTTCAAATTATTTAGATGTGGAACCTCAAAATGTCAATATTTTTGCCAGAAATTTGAGACATTGTTTTCTATCCATTTGCCACCATTTAATGGCTCAGGGAATGTATACTTGAAAAAAAGGTTTGTTCGCTCCATCCTACTTTTAATGGCATCGCAAACGTCTGTCTCGCTGTCTAACGCAATCTGGCACCATACCTTGAAGCGCTCCGTGCCACAATCCACCATTGTGAGGAACTTTACCGACCCAATATACACAACATCTATTGCTAGCCGTTGCCACGTATTTTTTTACTTCAGGATCTCCATTTTCTCATTGCACTGGCGAAGTATCGATTGATACACACTGCTAGCAAACTTTTATCACAAACTTGATTTGTTCTGAAATTCTGCAACTTCCTCATATTATTCTCGCTAAAAATATTTTACGCTTGACTTGTCATTATTAATAAATTCTCGTTATTCTCCAAATAATACTGTCGGTGCCACTGTCAAGTTTTGAGGCATCATTAACCAATGAACTGGCACTTGCGTCAGCGTTTCCGCTTTATTTTTTTTCGAGCGCACGAGCTTTATCCTAACACTCATTTTCTCTTCCTCGACCACGTATTTGAAAATACTACCTCTGTGCATGATAAGCATTTTGCAGAGGGCCTAAGATTTCGTTGGTTCTGATCTAGTCAATGCCGCTGTGAGCCATTCGTGAATTGTTTCGGAATCAGTTAGTAGATGGGAATCCAGGGTTTCCCAACTTCACTTTCCCTTGGAGCTCCCAAATCGCTGCTGCAATTTTTGATAAGTTTATGTGACCTTTGCCGTCCTTCAACGAAACTAGCAACCATCCTTAACCTTTATTTCATCAATCGCGACTCTCACTACAACTGAAATCGAGCTGGTGTCGCTCTACACTCACCTTCCCTCGATTTGAAGAATTTCCCAGACATGATCTTCTTTTTAACCTGTTCATATAACTATAGTACGATTTAACTACTTGTGGTTCTAGCTTGGTGTGCCAGCCCCAACCACTAGCAAGTTTCTTAACAACTCTACACGCCAGCCGTAACCCTCCAAACACAAGGAAGTGGCCACTATTCAGCTAGTACACGCTAAGAGACTACTGCAGGTAAGGTATTCTAGCAGTGCCGGAACGGTTCTATCCCGCCGTCCTTGGAATCGACTGTCAGATCTAGCATTTTTCATCAGCCCCAAGACTCGGTCACCGTCTATCGCTACTGGCACTTTTGCTTTCTGATCGAAGTTCTCCAAAACGCCATCAGACAACCACTGACACATAGGTGGTATTTACCATGATATCATTATAATACGCGTCGGTATTGGCTTGAACCACAAGATCCAATCCAACAAGTGTCGTAGTATCTTTTACTTGATTTTTACTTAACATGAATCTGACCCGAGGTTAATATTATTATCACCTATGATGCTGCACCATCTAGGATGGCCTCATTGACCGATTGAATGTGATTTGTAGATATGCGCGCCGCAAGTCCACAATTGCCAACTTGAGCTTCATGCAGGCTAAATCTTCAGTTTCTCCGTGCACGCTAGACTCCCACGGTAGGGCTAGAATTTGATTCATTGATTTCCCAGTTTTCGAGAACCAGTGACTTCTAGTATTACCATGAGAAAAGACAGTGTCCACACCGCGGGCTGTGGTGTAATGCAAAAAAAACCCATTCCCTTATCTTTCATTCATGCAGCTCCGCACTTACTTCGGCTACACGCCCTCTGTCAGATGAGTATTCTGCTTCTAGTGTATTCTGTTGAATATTCTGTTGTAGACCGGTTGCGCCTATCCTTCCTTCCAGGATCACACTACTAACCAAGATGTCTCATCAAACTCGACTGTAAAATTGGGGTTTGACGATGCATGTCGGCACTGACTGTACCCTAATTATTATCTCATTTGACCCTTGTTCTAAGTGATTCATTGCTGCTACTTTCTATTTGTTTTGGTTATTTCTCGTCATAACCTGCTCTTTGGCGGACATATTCAACCCAGCCACTTCAAAAGTTGATTCTACTCCGTCAACAGTGATGTGAAAAACACCCTACATGAATATGGTATCCATCTTCAAGAGCATCGTCACACATACCTAATTCAAACTTGAATCACCAAGCACGACCCAACACTGCATCTGGTTCCAGCTTACTTCATAGTCTTCTTAGGTACCATATTCTACCTCAGTCGGACCGAAAACCGACTGAAATATCTCCGGTAATCTGATTGAACTAACTGCTCTATCATCGTTGTGGAGCAACCGATGTACACTAGTGCCCTCACGACCTGTCTCTCGATTTTAATTTCGACCGCCGATAGATGTGAATTACGCTTTGCCGACACCGTACCAGCTCAGTTGTGAGATATGATATTCTTTTTCTGGAATCCGGACAGCAGCGTGGGCAGCCACCGCAAGATGATATGCAGGGCCACAAACGAAACAAAACTCGGTCCTAGAAAAAGCAAGGATGCTTCGGCCGCCTTGTTATTTTGTCGAACGTGGCCAGCCTGATTTCATTTGAAACAAAACTGCCAATTGTCCCAAGTTTTTATTTTAATTGTCACTGCTAACACTTCTTTCGATGCACCAATTTCATCAATTAACGGTGATGATGACGTGACCACCACATTTGCGTTTGTTCCCGGCCTGTTTATACGAAGTAGTGACCGTTCCATCGATATAAATGTCTGTTCGTAAGTCTGTTTTTTCACTGCATCCGATAATAAATGCCTCGAAAAATTCCCCGGAAGGAAAGCCTGCAACAAGAAACGTTCCTGGAGTTCCTTTCCCTAACAAGCATTTGTCGCCAGGCACCGCAAAATCCATAAACAATTCTACAATTGACTCTCCTAATTGGAGATTCCTCGAGAGGAATTATTCATAGGTCTCTCCTGGATCAGGACCATAAGCGTTCATGAGTACTTCCTTTACCACACCATCATCCCTTTGATCATCGCTTGAAATTTGAGTATTGGAACGGTCGTCATCTTGTTGATGTCACAAATTACCGCTGCAGCCTCAAATTATGGCACCATACTTGGAAGTTTACGGTGCTATCGAAAAGGCGGACCCAGTCGATGAATTTAATTCTGTCTATGAGCCTTGATAGCTTATAGAATAAATTCAATTGGAAAAAATATTAATTTCAAAATAAAAATTTCCCCTCAAAGTTTCAGCAAGATTTTTGAATATTAAAACATATTCTCCACACTAAGGTAAAAGAATCAATACAATCGTATATATTGCTCTGGAATTAAATCCATATGTTGTATTGTTTTAATTCGATTACATTCTCTATTCAGTTGCTGTATTAATTTTTGTTTCTTGATTAAATATTTCAAAAACGTCATTAGTTATATCAGATTTGCAAACTAAGTAATTGCTAATTGTAGTTTTAGATGCCTCTCACTCCATTTTTTTGATATTCTTAAATGTTATGAACTTCTTATATAAGTTAGCTGTCATCCTAACCTAGCTATACCAAATCATTGCGTAGATACTTTCATAAACTTATTAAGGATTTCAATAATTAATATGGAGTGCAAAAATGAAAATTTTCGCCATATTTTGTTTTGTTATTTCCGTAAAGGTAAGAATGCAGTGCAAGCCGTCAAAAGGTTACGTGATGTGTATGGTTAGGAAAGAATGTCAAAGCCAAAATTAGTTCAAAAAATTCCGTTGCGAAGATATTTTTTTAAAGATGACCAACTTTTAGGTCGACCATTCGAGCTTAATGAGGATAAAATCAAAACCAACGTCGAAGCGGATCGTTACGTAACCACATGGGAGATTGCAGAGAAATTAAATATTTCAAATATAGACATTGAGAAGCATTTATAACATGCCAGTCTCCTTAAGAAGCTGAATGTTTTGGTTCCATATGATTTGAAAGAAGTTCATCTGATAAATCGCATCAACTCTTGCGATTCATTGCTTAAATGCAATGAATTCGATCATTTTTTAAACTAGATATGAAAAATGGATTGTGTATAACAATTTCAATCAAAAACGATCATGGTGCACGCCTTATGATTCATCGTCAACTCATTCAAAGGCAAATATCCACCAAAAGAAGATTTTGCTGTCTATTTGGTGGAATAGGAAAGGTGCGGTGTATTTTCCATTTTTTATTTTATAATCATTTTTCACCAGGATAATGACCTAACACATCTTTGATCAATCGCCAAAAATTGACAAATATTGATTGGAAATTGATGTTGCACCCACCAAATAGCCTTGATTTCGTGTCATCGAATTATTACTTATGTTGATCCCTGGAAAACTCCCTTCGTGGTAAAACTTTCAATGATGATGACGCTATAAAATCTAACTTACCTCAGTTTATTACCTAAAAGGATCATACTTTCTCTGAGCGTGAAATTTTAAAGTTGTCAGAGAGATGGGAAAAGGTCATCGAACAAAATGGAAAATACATCATAGATTAAAGTTCATTCCTAGTAAAAAAAAACTCATTCATTTCATTGAACAAATCGGCAATTACTTAGTTGCAAACCCGATAATGTGATTCAGAAATGGACAATTAAGCTTTCAATTTAACAAACTACTACTAATCGTTGAATGTTGGAATTTGTAACTTTAAGAGTTGGGGATGGATATACCTACCTGATGTTTACACCTTGCCATTTGACTTTCACCAATTTCTGAAATCGATGATGAAGGATTTTCTTCTACAGCCATCGACAAGTTTCAAGGTCTTTGCTCATCTTCAACATCTGCCTTTCTTTCTTTAAACTTCGCAAATCATATTTAGCATTTACAGACATCCAGCTAATTCTTGTAAAGTTTATTTGTTGAATTATTCTCAATTTTTTATATAGAAAGTTATTGTTAAATGGCACCGCAGTACATTGTAGTTTTTATAATATGGGTTTGATTGATTAAATGTAAATAATATACTTAATAATTTATGCATGACTTCCTCGAGTGAACATTTTGAAAATCTGTATGTTTTCTATCATTTCTTGTATCGTTTTTAATAAAAATAACTTGTTAAATTAGTATATGGTTTCGTAAATAATAATAGATTGTGAGTTTCACCGAGGTGCGTGACTTTATGGCCACCCTGTATTACTCAATAGACATTTTCTATTAATTGTATTAGTTCATTTCGCTGACCCCTTGATGTCCCTGGACCAAAATTTGGCAAGCATTGGGCTAAATTACTGGTTGACATAGAGTCATAGTATGCAACGCGCTAATTTTCCTGACTGTTTGACGACACAGATTTGGATGACAAAACAAAACATTCTGAATGGAAGTTTGCACGGTACAACCAAGCATATTTATGAAATGACTCAACGAATTCCGTATTTCAAGAAAAAATTTAGTTTTGCTCAACAATTTAAAAAATAAGAGTCATTTTATCAGCGCACATCCACAATCTGTAAATGATCATTTCTGAGCACATAATGAGTAATAAATTGTAGGAGAAAGATACTAAAATTAGAATGTGATGCTTGGAATCATTTCTAGACTGAAAAACTGGAAGACATATTGTACAGTGAGTTCAGAAAGTCACTGTGCACCTTTCATTGTCTGGTTTATTTTTAGATAATGAGCGTTGTAGCAGACCTTTTAAATGCAAATTTTTATGAAGTCGAACGATGAAATAGATTCGTGAACAAAAAACATACCTACACACTTTGACCTTGACACTGAGCGTTTTAAATTTTTTAAAAAAAAATATCATTTTGATATTCAATCTAATCATTGACGAAAGTCAATTTATTGCGAAGTTAATTCCAATTGAAAATGGTTTTGTCAACGGAGGAGAGAATATTTTTGATTGAACATGTCTTTCGTGCGAATGATGAATACACAGAAGTAGTGAAGGGAAAATTTGCCGAAAAGTTTCCCGCAACAGTAATACCTCATCGAAATGCAGTTCGAGCGTTAGTGAACAAGTTCAGAAAAACTGGATCCGTTCATGATGCCTCCCACTCAGTTCGACCAACGATTTTAACGGAGCAAAAAGTCAATGTTATTTCGAAAGCCATGAGCCAGAGTCCAACAAAGTCAATGCGCCGTTTATCTCAAGAAGTGAGTGTATCCGTTGGAACTACAC
>MQRK01213208.1:9918-22791 GCA_001938485.1 Girardia tigrina | reverse complement strand
CAAGTTCGCCAAGTTTCCTTACAATAGCCTGCTTAAAATGAAAATAGCAGCCTTGACAGGTAATCTGTGAAAATATTTCACGAAATGCTCTGATTGGAGCTTTTTCAAAGTCACCAATTGCCAATGAAGGCGAAAATTGAGGTACCACATCTTTTATTTTCTGAATATCCAACTTGTAATGTTGATATTGCCTAGATTTCATCAAGACAAAAAAAAACGTTGGTAACATTCTTTGACCATGTCGAACATATACAGTTGTTCTGGTCCATGATGTGTGGTATGTTTGCGGTTGTATTTTTTATTTTGCACCTATCATGAATCGAAGGCCGATTTGAAACAAAAAAAAACTGAGATTCATTTCGAGCACGGTATTTCCTATCGATATGATTGTCGGTATTTGCCGAAAATGATCAACAAGTACGACACAATTATTATGGTGCTCACAGATAAATCACTAAAAAGAAAAGGGGAATGGACAAGAAAATATCTAGCTTTAATAAATAAATTCAAATTTTATATTGCGGACGAAAGTATCCAATTTATAATGTATATGACAAAATCCCTCATAGCAAGATTTTTTATTCGTCATGTCAAACGAAAACATGGATTTAAACGACTCTCAGTTGTCAGAATAATATTTGGAGTGGATATTGTTAATATTCTTAATTATAATTAAAAATATCGATTAAGGATTCGTACGAATAAAACGGGTCTAGATCATGTAAATTGGATATTTTATTATTCCTAACATAAAAACGTTTTAAATGTTTTAAATTGCAAATATATACAAACTTTTTCAACCTATTGTCATCAAGATGAATTTCTCTCATATTTACATTATTAATGAGAGATGTTTCAGATATAGATAGAATTCTGTTTTGATCCAGAACTAATTCTCTAAGATTTATTAAAAAGTCTAAACCGTCTATTCTTGATAAATCGCTTCCTTGCAAAAATAAAGCTTTTAAATTTGGAAATTCATGTAATCCAAGTTGAAATCTAAATTTGCAATAAAAAAATAACTATCTGAAAAAAAAAACAATGAAAATAATTAAATGACAATTATCATTATTTACCGTGTTAAATATATTACTTACCGTATTACTGTATTGGTTAACAAGCTTATTATGTTGAATAAAATTTGTATTACACGGTATTTGTATTCTAATTTTTCTATTTGATGACTTTATTATTTTTTTGGTTTGATAAGTAATTAAGTTAATCCAACTGTAAAATATTCTTTGGGTTAAATTAATTCTTAAGTGTTATATTGTTTCTACTTTTCTTTGGTAAATAAAAATAGTGGGTCCATTAGATATTGGATCCAGTATTTTGATAGTGTCCATGGAATATACAAATATTACTTATATATATCAATAATTCATTGGTTCTGTTTCTCAGTGTCATGGATTTCGAGGATTCCGATCGATTGCAGATATTCAGGTCCCTGGGAATCAAATTATTCCATGGTTGGGTGATGGATCCGAGTGTGACGCCCGATTATCAGCAACTCAGGAACTACAGTTACGAGCAGGCGGCGATCGATTTAGTGAAGGAAGATAACGATACACTGAGCGAAGCCACGAGTGAGATCGGCTGATTGTCGAACAATCGACAATTAACGAATTCTGTGTTTCAGGACTCTTTCTAACGGATTTTATCAACTCTAGCCAGCTGACCTACCCGGGATTGTGTCAGTTGAGCGAGAGCCTGCAGCAACACGAGCTAGCCATTCTCTTTCACAACAATCACTTCAGTGTCATTTACAAGCAGGTGAAATTATTGATTATTGTTATTGTTTGGTTTGAAATTGAAAAATAAAAAAAGAAAATCTTAGAATTAAAATAATTATATATATATATATATATATATTTATTTATTTATTAGGTGTACAGATAAGGACTGAGTTCGAAAAATATTACTAACTTTAACAAACGCCACCAATGTCCAGTAGAAAGATGTTACAAAGAGTTTGCCGAAAAGAAGGAGCTGAACAGACACATGAAAATTGGACACGTGGTGTCCGCTTCCGCTCATCCTGATGAGCCCAACGAGACACAACAACAGCAATTGCCATTCCCATGTCTACTGTGTAAAAAGTCGTACAAAACGGAGGGGTGGCTGGCCAGGCACCTCTACCGGGATCATAAATTGGAGGAGACAGAAGAAATTGGAGGACCGACAATGACACCGGTGCAAACCAGTACAACAGATAACACAGAAGAAAGAGTTGTAGAAAACCTCAACATTCCAGGCAACCAGATACAATCCGTGACGGACCCCCCGACTATCTCGACGGCGGTGGAGGAAGCAATAGGTACTGAAGAAACACATCTAACTTTTAGGATTACAGATCTAACTGTAAGAGGGGAGTTCAAATGTCCCTTTCGCGACTGAACGAAGTTAATACGTTTCGTCAAACGTTACTCAAATATTAATTAGTCAAATTTCGTTGGATTGTAAATTCGTTGATTGACAAGGTCTTCAGCAATAAAATTAACGATAAATAAGGATTTAGTATTTCGATAGTTATCTTCAATGAATAGAGTATAGACAATATAGGGGATAGACAATAAATATTTTTTAAAATTCTAGATTCGAATAATAATTTATTTATTGATTCCAATTTGATTTAAATTCAAATTGAAATCGTAAATTATCATTTTAATTATATGTTAATTTAACCATGTTAATTAAATTATCATAAAGGACTGAATCTGATCAATCTTCTTCAATATATAATTGAATTGTCCGTATTTGATAGAGACACATTTCTGAATCGCATGAAGACATGAAGTGGTTAAACAGTAAAAAAAAATCGGCGATGAATTGCACGGTTCAGATAAATGATAAAAGATAATTAACTTCTTCTTTTCTTTATCTTTTCTTCTTCTTTGTTTCAATCACTTCTTGAGAACCGAATTTGGGTAAAATAAAAATATGAATAAAAAATAAAAAATACGATACAGAGATTAACACAAAAAACATAAAGTATATCACAGAAATAATATGAATTACAAGAGGACCAAAAAAGTTGTCAGACTCATACAAAAATGTTGACATGAGAAAAAATAAATAAAAAAATACGCGTAGTTGTCAGTAGACTATTACAATTACTAAAAGAGTTCACAAACAAGCCGATTTTAAGGTTGATTGCATCTTTTTACAGTACATTCATGAGCAAACACGGCATAGAATTTACAAAAAGCGCCTTGTAACTTGTTAGAAAAGGTGAACCACGGCCATTTATCAAATCACATTGTTTGAAAGTATAAATTTCTTTTATCAGAAGAGAAAATGTAGTAGGAATCAGGAGTCAACGGTGACAACAGTAACATTGTTTTCTCCTAATGACTGAATATTCGGTCGTTTCGTTGAGCATACCAATCAATATCTCAAATACTGATATCTAATTGAAGTGAACTTGAACGATAATGGTTAAGCCTTACCGGATCTGAAATGTTAGCGACAGGAAAGGAGTTAGGTGTATCATTTACTGTTGGTAGAAGAGCAGATGGTATACAAGTTGAAGTCGATACTGAGTTTAAATTTGAAGTAATATTGACTGCAGAAATGGATTTGGATTTCTTTGGTCTCGGCATAAAGAAGTCGGTGATATCATGTTGCCTCTTCATATTTTTATAAGAGTTAATTAATACAAATTATATAACATTATCAATATTAAAAAAAATTTCTTTTAGATAAAAATTCTAAATTAATAATATGTATTTTGTTAAATTTTAAACCATCAAGAATTTAATTAACGAGAGAAGATTTAATGGAAACAAGTTTTTAATATACAGTCGTAGCCATAATTCACCGCCCACCCTTGCATTTTAAAGAAAATTAATATCTACGTGCGTGTGTATGTAAGTGCATGTAAATAATGTTCTTAACCAACATCCAATAAGAATACAGCTTTAGTAACGTACCCACTATGCTATTATGATGTGAGTGACCAGGATCACTGATCTTGCACAAACAGAAGTGCGTATCCAAGCGGACACTGTTGAGAGAACTCATTCTCGGCATGAACGCAACGAGAATGTCTCCAGACCTCAGACCGCCTACGTAACCCATGCCACAGATTTTACCGCCACCGGTTTCACAGCCCAACATCATATTAAATCCAATGAGGATTGTTGGGATTGTATTAATTTGAATATTCGTCGGACACACGAATCGATTTTCTTTCAGGGCATTTACAACATCGGGACTCAAACCCAAATCCGAAAACGTGCATTTCGTCAAGTCCCATGCCGGCAATTTCGAGATTGAATTAATCAAATATCGATTGTCCCACTTAAGTTTTGGGGTTGTAGGATCGAAATTCAGTCGGCGATTTTTGCATGAAATTATCAGAGGATTTTCTGATTCGAGAAGATGATCGATATTGTCTTTAAATTTCAATGGAACAGAAATTCGTTTAAATTCGTTCATAGTAGTCATATTACGTTATGATAATAAAATTATGATGTATCGATTTAAAATTCCAAAATATGTTGATTATTAAAACAACACTAAATATCGAAACTTTATTTCAAATAAAAAATACCAATTAATGTCTTAGCCCGGATAAACAAATGTCTTTTCTTTTTATTATTTTTAATGTAAGTCTGGATTTTTCCAGCTCAAAAATTTCAGGGATCGCAAATCCAGTTAAGACATTTTAAATAATTATAAAAATGAAAAATTAAACTAAATATAACCTAGAAAAACTCTTAATTGGTTGCTGCTGCTGATAAGAGTTTTTGTGTCAAGTATTCGTGACTATTCCGACATGACTGGCAACCAACTTTTACCCACTCTGAGGGCACAAATCGTCGCTTTACACGACACTGGAGTCTCGAACCATGCGATTCAATATTAGCCGCGCTTACTTATTCAAAAAACCATTGATTTTCACTTGGAAAACAGAATAAAATTTCCATAAAATCAACAGGTTCAAGAAATTATTAATTTTATTTTGAAATTTTGAAGTAAAAGAATAGAGAAAAAACAAAGAAAAACACTTTTAACAAACAAAATAAAAGATGAACTGTGCATCCATGTCTGTATTCTTCTTATAATTTGTATGTACTGAATATGTCCTTAATACTTCGTTACAATATCAGTCAGTCAAAATTCTCAGTATTTTTAGAGGTGGCTGGGGAATTATGGCCACGACTGTATTTAGTAACTGTTATTGAATTTTTAGTGTAGTGACCACAATTTTTTACATATCTATCGTAAAATCTTTCCTACAGTAATAAAATTTTATCGGTGATAAAAGTTATAAAAAAAACTAAAATCAAAATTATTAAATTTCAAATTTAGTTAATTTTATCAATTGTAATTTTTTTTTTAATTACCACTAATGTATAAAATTTTATTGGTGATAAAATTTATAAAAATCAAAACTTGATAAAAAAATGTTACAAAAAAAGTGGAATGAATCGATAACAACAGAACAGATAAACAAAATGTCGGAATTTAATTAAAAAAATTAATTAAATTATTTTAATAATTGTAATTTTAAAATAAATTTTTTGTGCTGGAATGCGTTTTCAATAAATTCGATGTTAAACAATCCCATGGACGATTACTCGTCGAATCCGATCGGTTACCACGAGAACTACATCCAAAAACCGGACATGTACAACTAATTCTACAATCAAGCCCATTTTCTAGCGCCCGGAATCAACAACTACGACTCGAAAATGTATTCGATTTCCGAGTCCGATTCGATTTTCCAATCGTCCAATATCCAGCAACAATCACACCAACTCGACCAGTGCGAACAGCGCCAGTTTACTCAACCAGTCGCTCTCGGCCGACTTTAATCTGTCTCATTTGGATCAATCGGCGGCCAACAACAACGGTAACAACATCTCCAATCATATCAACGGCACCAACGGCAAGGAATTCGATTTGTCCGTGCTGTCGTCGCGTCTCAGCTCGATCGCCCTCAAACCGAATCGACGTCGTTCTGGAAGTCTAGGGCAAGATGGCGGCCCCCGCAGCATCCCAACGCCATCCGACACCGGTAGTTTGTTATTATGGTCAAACCNCCGCCTCTCCCGAGTCAAATTCCAGGGCCACTGGTCGGTGATTGGACCCGTTGAGTTCCCATCTAGTCAGTGCAGCGTCCCCACTACATTTAGTATGGATTTTTTTGGAAAATATTTCGGGGTGGATCGATCCCTTATATACCACCCTAGCTACCCCCTGGATACCGTAATGGTGAAACGCGTATGTTCTTTTAATAAATTTGAAAGTAAAAAATGACCTTTATTTTCATTATTAATGAAAATGTCATTATTCATTGATCATTATATCCTAAAATTAATATGCAAACGAACGACTCTCGAAAACCATGTGGAATGTTTCTGTATTGCAAAATTACTCTCAGAATATATAATTACTGCTTGAATGTATAAGCAGATTTAAAAGTCATTTCTATTTACTACCTTATGATAATTGGTTATACTGTCAAAATCATTTTTTTTGTGAAACAAAAGATTGGAATTTTGTTTCCATTTGGTTTCTAATACAATTCACTTTAAACGAAACATTTTCTTATCAGCATAAACTTGATCAATAATTGACACACTTACAAAATAACATCGATCGGTAAATTTTAAAATAGTAATGATGTTTTCTTTTGATAGCAAAACGTATACTTACTGTCAACTGATATCGGTGTCAGTGAAGAATCTAATATCGTCTGGCAATTGCTCAATAGTATCAATGGGGACACAGAATTACTGAATGATAATTTTGAACCGGTAGAGCAGAAATGTTACGATGACACAGTCACGGAAAATTCTGAGTAATTATATCCCATTTTTTTAAAACGACTATGTTCCGCTTTAGTTTTGAATTAGCCAAGAAACTAGCATTGGTTGATGATTACCAATACGCCAAAGAGTTACAGGAAATCGAAAATGAGGATATCGAGCGTACAATACAAATGTCCCAACAGCAAAATAATGCTATGAATAATAATACAGCCTCAAGTAAACACGAGAATCAAAATTCCAATTCTAAGGACAGAACATCTAATCAAGAACGTTCAAGAGATTGGGTAACAATTCTTTTTCTTTACTATTGACCTCTTCAAGGGCTGTTACGTTGTTTTATTTACCAAACTATCTTTGATAGTTTCTTATTTATCACTTTTCGGTATACATTTCTTCCAATGACACTAACCGAATTCCTTTAACTAATAAAAAACAATTATGAAGCAATTATATTTTAACAATTTTAAGTATTGTCGCATTGATTTTATAGTTTAATCTCTTGACTGTATTTTAATTGTCGCGATATTCATTCTTAAACAATATGTGCCAATTAAGTTCACTTTGAATTATTATTATTATTTAAAATATTTTTTAGAATAAATTTACGAATAATAATTATTGTTATTAATAATACTTTGCTTTATTTTATTTATGATTTTTAAAATCAGTATCATTATTTATTTCTTTTTTACTTTGGTATGATTTTTCGGGGAGCAGGCCAAAACATCGATAGCCATAACTTACACAGAAAAAATATCGACAAGCAAAAAAATCGAAAAAAAATAAGCCTCTATGTACCCGAGAGCAAAAGAGAATCTTCAGAATTGCGCCTTCCAAATGAAAAACCAGCACTGAAAATTAGGTCCGGGACAAGCCATCGGCGGTGTCTTATGCTGACTGTATTTTGGGACGGTGATGGTGTAATAAAACTGGATTTCGCAGACAAAACAGTGAAACTGAATAGCGTCTACTATGTCTCACTCGTTGCTGAGACCAGATCACTGCGTAGGAAGCCTAGAGGCTCACCACTGTGGCTGTTGCTAGACAACGCCCAAATTCACAAAAAAGGCCCTTTCCACAGCGGTTATTGATGATGCAGGTTTCAACCTCGTCCCTCATCCTCCATACAGTCCTGACCTGGCGCCAAGTGATTTTTGGTTATTCCGGCACCTGAAGAAGGTGATTCGTGGCAAAAACTTTAAATCCCATGAAGAAGTGAGACGTGCAGTTATGAATTTCTTTGCTGAATGTGACTCAAACTTCTTCAAAGATGCCTTTTCGGAATTAGTAGTACGCTGGGCGAAGTGCGTGACCAATAATTGTTCTTACATTGAGAAGTAAACCTTTACATGTTTGTTATCACTTGTAGAAAATAGTCCGCGCCAAGTTATACGAACAACATTATAATATGCTATTAATTTTGTTAGAAAAGTTGTATCAGTAATCATTTTTTAGTTAATTATATATATATGTATTATCTGAACAAATATATCATATAAATATTCAAAAACAAGATTTCTTTAAATTTATAAATACATATAATATTTTCAGTGTCAATTTAAAATTCAAATCAAGCGACAGGTTATTAAGACATTTATATAATTAATTTTTTTATATAATATATAGGTATTTTTTATATTGAGAATTATAAATTAATTTTTATTAGAATAAAAAAAACCATTTCCAAAGATGTTTATGATATTATTGCAAAGAATTTGAATGAAAGAGTACCCGTTTCGAATATTTCAAAAACGCTGCATATAAGCAGATCAACAGTGTATAAATTTAAGAAATTTTGATATCTAAAGTCCAGATGTCCTATATCAACAATCAAAGATCCTAAATTCATTGGACAAGTTAAACGTTCGATTAAAATTTTACATCGAGTAAAGTTCTTCATCATTGTAAGGATAGAACCTCATCCATTTCAAAAGATGAATTTTCTGTTCTACTAAAGGGATTCGATTCACATTATGAACGACAGTTTTGTGAATCTCTACTAATAAGACACTACAACCCATCAATAAACATTCAGAATGACTATTATATTGGACCTTGCCGCGATTCTTTTTATCTTCCGATGATTTATTTCCGATTGCTGGCATGGTAAATTAACTCGATTCTCCACCACTCCATACGATTAACAAACTCGTTAGAGTAAAATGTAGTATAATTGTCTACAATCAGTTCCCTAGGAGCACCACGATCGTGAAAAATTGAATTCATCACTGGTGTGATAGAATTCGCACTCTCATCCTGAATTTCTTTCCAAATCGCAAATCTTGAGGGTCTACAATAAATTAAACTTAAATAATTCTTGCCGTTGTACTTGGTTACGTTTATCGCCAATCTACACCAATTTTCATTTTTTTGACAAACATACTTTTTCCCACTTCACTGGTGCGGGATCGATTGACTGACACTGTTGACAACCTGAGATAAGATTTGTGATGTCTCTTTCTGAAACTGTGATACTTTCCCTTTCGCAAAGAAATCTCATCCTCTTCGCACCAAAATGATATCTTTCGTGGTATACCTTTAATTTCACAATTTCAGCAACCATCGTGGTACAGCATACCTGTTTTGTTAAAATCTTCGGTAACATAGTTAACGCGTCTGCTTCGTTCAAATTGCTTAGCCCAAACTCTATTTTAAGTTCTATTTTGAATTTCTCGCAAATTTCTTTTATAATAGACAGACGCCATCGCATCATTAACTCCGAGAAAGCACTTGTTGTTAATCTGGATCTGTTAGAAATTACTTCATTCACCCATTAAACCACTGATTGGTTGTCGCATTTCACCGTGATGTTATTCATTCCCCACTTGACGCAAATATTCCAACCTTTCATCAAAGCTTCCAGTTCATAATGTTTATATGTCTCGAATCACCCTCCTTTCTCAGCCAAGACTCTTCTATCGTTTTCTCATTGATTCCCAACAACGCTCCAATGGCTATTGAGCTTGCATCACACCACAAAATGCTCGCCTTTCGTTCTCCTATACTCCGTATGCTCTGACATGGGTCACTTTCCTTAACTCTTTCCAGAATCTATAGCACCATCTCCATAGCAGATTTGCCAACCATTGTATCCCAATCGCCGTCGGACATTTGTTAATATACGAACATACTAACCTTAATCACCGTGTCACCGGATAAATAACTGTCAATTACCCGCACAGAGAATATAACTCTGGCAGAGACATGGATTCCAATAAATCTTTAATTCTAATTTGGTTTGAGCGTTTTGAGCTCATCTCTCCGTCAACATTTTTTACTGCTAAACCAAGAACCCTCACACTACTGTTATAGTCCACTCGCTCTGGCGGTTTACTTCCTAACCCCAATTTACTGAATAACTGCTGCACATCTTCTGCTTTAACTTTAGATTCGTCCACGAAAATGTCAATATACGAACCCGTGGCGGCATTAATATCCTGATCTGATGACTGAACCTTTCTCACGATTTCTGCCATTATAGTCGGAGCTGTCTTGATGCCTAATCCCATACAAGTTAAAGCAAAATTTTTACCGTTAATGATGCATGACTGGAAGCGCCACAAAGTTGGATCAAAACGAATTTGCATATATATGTTTGAAAGACCCAATATTGCGAACTTGCTACTTTTTCTCCTCCACTTGCGTAATTTTTTCCGTGCATACATCCGATGATCCAAAGTAAACATCAATGTATTTGTTTAATTCTCTGAAATCAAAAACTGATCTGATTTTGTCTTTGTTCAACTGAACGATACCGTAAATCGGAATTAATCCCACCAATTTATCCATGAGCCTCTCATTGTACTCGACTAAATAACCTTGTTTCACCCACTCTTTCATAATATCTATTGTTCGTTTATCTTTTGATTTTGACTCTTTCAATCACATCTGTTCGGTAAATATTTCGGTGCGTAGGATGTTCAATCCCAGTAATCTGTCTACTATCTGTCGAACCAGATCCTGAAGTTATGTTATAACCACCTCCTCGACACTCGTGCTGACACTGCAGACATATCATTATTCTGAATTAACTAAAAACTTTACATGTCCATTACGGAGTACGATGCCCCAAACTTCTCAATTACTTCCATTCCCAACAAAAAATCCAGACTGGCAATTTACTCATAACTAGGGCCCACGATTTACCGTGGAAAGAAATGATAAATTCCGCGGCAATTGTATATCATCTTGGAAATTTATACAAACAGATAATAATACAAGTAAAATAAATTTATTCTTTTTTCTATTCTTATTTCTTTTCATCAGTCAATCACAATAAATATTTAAAGAAGTATATCAAAACATTTACATTTTATTTATTGTTAAAAAAACCTGCATCGTAAGCTCGCAGGTTTTCTAGTTATAGAGAATTTCGCAATGGTGACAACAGAAATCCATATTTTGAGAAAGAACATTCCACATCAACAGAAGAGATCGGCAGTGCAATGTAAACTTTAGCAAGTGCTACTAAACAAGGCAGTCTGTCCTATAACGCTAATTAAGCTAATTCCGCGGCAGTTTGACGGAATCCGCGGCAGTTTCTTTTTCTCAAAACCATAAATTCCGCGGGCCGAGGTAAATCGTGGTCCTTACTCATAACTATACAATCCAATTTTACCTTTTACTTTGCTCCTCCTGACGACCGACCGGGAGCAGCCAGTGTCCACCAGAGCCTTGAACCATTTTCCATTCACCCTGCACTGAACATATATATATATATATATATATATACGGTGGGTGGTGGTGCATTGCCGTTCTTAATGGGTGGAGCGATTTGTCTGGTTAATTCCGATAACGAACGAGATTCTGTCCTACTAAATAGTGTGATTGAACTACCGATCGGTAGTAGCGACGGGCGGTGTGTACAAAGGGCAAGTACGTAATCAGCGCAAGCTAGTGACTTGTGCTTACTAGGAATTCCTCGTTCAATTGGGATAATTTCAATCCACTATTCCTGACATGACAGTGATTCAGCAGGTTACCCGGCCATTCTTGCTAGGAATAAAACTGGCTGGTACTGTCATTGTAGCCCGCGTGCGGCCCCGGATATCTAAGGACATCACAGACCTGTTATTGCTCCATTTCATTTTGCTAAACGCTATTTATTCCTCTAAAAAGTCAGCATTTACGATTTACCACAAATGTACTATTTAGCAGGTGAGAGTGTCGCTCGTTAACGGAATTAACCCGACAAATCGCTCCATAACGAAGAACGGCCATGCACTACCACCCACCGAATCAAGAAAGAGCTATCAATTTGTTAATCATCACAGTGTTCGGACCGGGTGAGATTTCCCGTTTATCACATTCAATTTATAAAATTTTATCAATCATTTATTTTCTGTTTTTTATATATGTATAGATATTTTTTCTTTTTTATTCAATATTTTTTTAACTATAAAAATGGTAATTCACCATCAGAGTCTGAGAGGTTCTACTCGACACCAACATACACAACACAAAAATACACAATATTCCTCTTTTATATTGATGTTTAGAATTTAAATTCAATAATTTGTATTCCAAGTATACTTGTTAGTCTCTGATGAAGTGTTCTATTGTACTGCACTCAAACCTGTTTTTGAGCTGTCTTTTCGAACACTAAGTTTACGAAACAATATTTAAAAAATTGCACAAAGAAAAAAAGACCGCATAAAATAGGTTTGAGTGTAAGTAATTATTGTATTAAAAGGAATTAGTGATTGTTGTTTTTACATGCTTAAATATTGGAACATGAAAATTTAACATTTTTAACGATATGAAAAGGGTTTATATTTATGGGGAGTGTGTTATTGGATGAAATGTCGGAGTGCTTTTTACAATTTCCGTAACATGATC
This sequence comes from Girardia tigrina, assembly GCA_001938485.1. Taxonomy (NCBI): domain Eukaryota; kingdom Metazoa; phylum Platyhelminthes; order Tricladida; family Dugesiidae; genus Girardia; species Girardia tigrina. The sequence continues at coordinate 10,171 of MQRK01213208.1, read as the reverse complement.
TTGTAATTGATTTTCTCTGATTTATTAACATCATGATTCTCCACAAATTGATCTTATATTTATTATTTCAGTGTGTCTTACTTTGATGGTGATTTGGCTCAGATCATCACTTACTTTATAATCAGATATAATTATTTATTCACAACATTGTTATTTAATAAAATTAATTGTAAATTTAATACGAATAATTTTTCTTATCTCTTTTATGTGTTTTAATAAAATTCAAACGTTTCGAATTTTGATCTATATATAT
>MQRK01213206.1:285-18142 GCA_001938485.1 Girardia tigrina | reverse complement strand
GTTTGGTCTCAACGGCTTACCATGCCACCTGGGTTCTTCTCATCGAGTAAGCTCTCAATTTTCTTGTTTAATTTTCTTCATTTATCGTTTTTTAGCTACGACACAATGCTGCCCCCTTTTGCTACAATGAACTCAAAGCGATCCGTGGATTTATTTTTCGATTTAATAAATGTATTAATATTCTCTGTTTTCTTTTTCCTTTTTGTATTGCATGTGTGATGTATGATTATGTTATTTTTCGACCGCAACAAAACATAATTTAAAACTATTTATTGTCCATTCAAAATATGATATGCACTGAAAATTCCGTTCAATCAAAAACAAATTAAATGCAAGATAATTTTTACTGACAATATTCTGCCAATTAGATCTAACAAATTTGACGTCACTAAGGAAAACAAAACAATTTTATTTTAAATATATCGTCTGCTCGGTGGGCGTTTTTGTTTATACTACTAATTTTTTGAGTAAGTTGAAGTTTATTTTAATTCATTTAAATTTTCTAAGGATACAAACTTAGTATATGTTTTTTAACAAAAATTATTCTTTGCAATTGTTTGACGTAATCATTGTATTTATATAATTTTCCTATTATCAATGATACAATTATACAGTAGAACCTGGCTTTTCCGCCATGGCCGGTGATTTTAAAATATGCAGGAATAGAGAGAGTCAAAATAAATACCGTGATTGTAAAATGGAGATTTTTGAACCTGTCGGATTAAAGACGGACGGATTAGACAGGTTCAACTGTATAGAAATAACATTTCAATTTTTAAGTTTAGAATTCATTTCACCTAGAAGTGAAGTTCACATAATAGTCAATTTTCAGTATTTATTAAATTAATCTTATATTTATATTTTGTTTGCAGAAAGAAATTAGTTGTGCGGCAAAGAAGAAGGTTCGCTAATATTCAAATGACTATTTAAAATTTGTTTTTATGCCTACTGCACAAGATAAACGGTTACCTTTTTGTCTTTTGTGCCAACAATGCCTCAGTAATAAATCAATGAAACGAGGTCCTCTTGAAGCGCATTTGAAGGCAAAACATGGTGCACATGCTAACTCAGATTTAAATTATTTTCAGACTTTGAAAAAAACTTTGAACAGAGAACAACCTTTAAGTCATTATTTTCTGCACTAACCGCAATTACAAAACGTACTCTGTAAGTAAATTGATTTTTGATATGGAAGGGTGGCCTCTTCAATCAAAAATTTACTCAACTCATATAACATTCATCATGCTATTTTTATCTATATATATTTGTAAATTATTGTAATTAATTAATAAATTTTGTTCAATATTTGTCTTATTTGTTGTCATTGAATTCTCAAAAGTAAATATAAAGATTTTTTAATTATAAAATTTGACCTGCCGTTTTAAGCACACCACTTAGATCGGTCGAACCAGTGAAGTAAATTTTTGTTTGGTCTTTGAGAAATTTATAATCGTTTCCCAGAGACCCAACAATATATATTTAAATATTTAAGTATTTTTCAATGTATCATGATAAAAATATCTTAACCGAAGATAAAGTTTATGTACTTTTTGAAAATTGCACTGAATATATTATGTTGATTGATTTTCTTTAAAATAATACACCAAACGTAAAATCACTAATTATAAATTCAAATTTTAATAATAAAAATGATATCATCCCAAATAAAATTTAAAATTGAATTAACGATATTAATAAACAAAACTCAATTTTCTAGAATTAATATTATCATGAACACTAATATTTATTATATATTAAAGTTTTTGATAGCTTTTGTAAATTTTACAACGATAAAAATGTTTTTTTAAGTATTTTCAAACAAATATATTTTTCTAAAAAACAATCCTCCCAACAACAAACGCATTACAAATAATAAATATATTTAATTAAAAATGATATAAGAAGAAACATAAGAATTTTAAAAAATAGATATTTTAAAATAAAAAATTCAAAAATTGATATTTCCTCACATAAAAACAATAACTTTAATACTGACTTTAATAACAACTTTAATCATTTTCTCTTCACTTTATTATTCGAATTGTTTAAATCGATTACTTTGTTATTTATTTCACAAATAAATAAATTCGCCATTTTAAGAAAGCAAATTCAAAATACAATATGACAGACCGAGACGAAAACGTTTACAAAGCTAAACTTTCGGAACAAGCCGAACGATATGACGGTAAGTTTTTCTATTCTTTTAAACGCGTTAGTCGACTTCCTTCTCCACTCCCAAAACAAAAATCGATAATCGTATAGAAATGGTAAAATCGATAAAATTGGTGGCGGAAAGCGGAGCGGAATTGACAGTCGAGGAACGGAATCTTCTCTCGGTGGCCTACAAGAACGTCATCGGATCCCGACGATCCAGTTGGAGGATTCTCAGCAGTATCGAGCAGAAGGAGGAATCGAAAGGAACTAACGCCACAAAAATCGAAATTGCTCGAAACTACCGGAAACAAGTGGAAAAGGAGTTGTCGGGAATCTGTACTGAGGTCATCAAGATTCTCGACGATCACCTCATCAAAACAGCAACAACGACTGAATCAAAAGTGTTCTACTTAAAAATGTTAATAATTATTTTGTTTATTGATTTTTTTCTTGAATTTATTTTTATTTTTTATTGATTTTTATTAGTTTTTGTTATTTTAATTATTTTTTGAATTTATTATTATTTTTATATTTTATTGAATTTTTTTATTATTTTTTATTGATTTTTTATTTTTATTGAATTTTTATTTTTTTAGTTATTTTTTAAAATTCTTATTGTTTTTATTTTTTATTGAGTTTTAATTATTATTTTGATTATTGATTTATTACTATTAATATTGATTTAATTTATTTTTTTTATTTAATTATTTTAAATGAGAGAACTATATGAAAAATAGGGTGAAATACGTACGGACTCAAGAAAATCTAAAAATATGATAATATATTGAAAATTATCAGAATATCAGGAAAAATATTTTATTTTTTAAGAAATTTAATTCTAAGCAAAAATATTTACATTGATTGCGTGATTATTTACTTCTCTGACTTATATTTCTAAAATTAATTTTGTTTTGTCTCATTTTTTGAAATTTTTATTTTTGCATAAAAAATAGTTAAAAATACTTTAAAAACCAAAAAAAATTCGAAAAATTATTTATTTCTATATTAAAATTTAAATTCATGAAATACATTAGGAATACCTGGAAAAATATGAAATAAATTTTTAAGCATTTTCCAACCTGAATTCGTGGTACAAATATTTTCACAAGCTTTTATTACGTTTCATTTTTCTGTCTGTCTCTGGATGCATCAAATCTTGCGATCGAAAACTCACCCACTTCCCGTTCACCTAGCAACATGAAACTTTCAGGACTGATGTATTCTAGGTGACTGTGAGGAATATTTGGTGTATAATTGTTTTTTTGTAGTGTTTGCATATTAAATGTTGCATGTTGATTTGGGGGATTGTGCCTCTCCTAACCAGATGGATTATCAATATTTAATTTCTTATAATCTGAAACTAATTTATTTGAATTTAGATTTAATATTCAAATTTTTATTATTGCAACTTTTAAATAATTTTAATGATTTTATTTTTGTAAATTTTTGTATAATTAAAATCAAATTAATGTTTAAAAATGACTAAAAATATTTTATTTTAGCCAATCAAATTTAAATTAAATATTTTTAAATAAAATAATCTTATCAAGTATAATTCAGATTATAATGGGAGATATTGAAAATTAATTGATGGATTCTAGTGAAAGCAATAATATTGATCATCATAAAGATGATAAAATTTGTGAATGTAATAAATGTTCTGTCAAATGTGTGAGTTCTCTTAACAATTTTTGAAAATTTTTGAAAAAAAATAATTTGTTTTAATTTTTTTGCAAAAAACCTCTTACGATTACCTACAAATTTATACACTGTATTACATAGCAATCTTTTCGCTTATTTTCATGAATGAAATTAAAACTCTATCAAATTATTATTTTTACAAACTTTTATTACATTTCATTTGTCTGCCTGTCTGGATGCATCAAATTTTGCGATAGAAAATTCACCCACTTCCCGTTCACCTAGCGACATGAAACTTTCACGACTGATGTATTCCAGGTGACAATACACTTTTTCACTGTCACTGCTCATCTACCGCCTTTAGTTTGGCCGCAAAAAGTAATTAAAGTGTCGTTCTCATGTTTTCCTCAGTAGTAGGTTTTGAAATTTGCTACATCTAAATGCAAATAGAAAGCGGGCTTCGCCTAGTTTCGCGGGCTTTGATAATTCAGTCAAAAAAATATGGGAAGTGGGTGAAATAGATACAGAACCGCAAACATGACAAATTAATAAATCTTGTACACCAAAAAATGTTTTGGTATGATTATACTTATTAAAATAAATTAGTGGAGCCATTGATTACATAATCAATATATATTTTTGCTTCGGATTAAAAATTCTAATATTTTTCCTGGTATTCTTATTATGTTTTATGTATGGTTGTACGGAAGTACACCCGATATTTCTTTGTGGTGATTATTGAGAAAATACGTTTTGTTATATGATATTATAAGTATTTTCGCTATTTGCAATTGATTTTAATTATTTTTCTATTTTAAAATCGATGGTGATAAGAAAGTCTTAATTGAAGCCACTTAAAAAACCCTTTAACTTAATAAAACTAAATCAACTCAGATAATCGACAAATTCAGGGGAATGACACACAATCAGGTGTAAAATCTTGTGTAATTGGTTACCGGTCCTCATCAGTTTAAATATGTAAACCTAATAAACCAATTAAGTATGAATTGGAAAGAACAGTCAAATTAGTAACTCTACACAATAAAAGATACTCACAGTCGATGATGCTAGAAATCTTGACATTCCTTTTTTTAATTCGTTTTCTCTATTGCTTTTCAGATCGGGATCATTTTAAAGGATCATTTATTAGTTTTTTCCTCTCACGAGTAATATTTTTGCATTAATATACTACATATCTGATTTTAAACATTTTCGATTACAGTATGTATTCAATCTTGTTTCTGTTTTAAATTAAAATAATTAGAAGTGGAATAGTTATAGGTAATTTGCACCGAAGTCATCAAGATTCTCGACGATTTCTTCATCAAAACCGCGACATCGATCGAATCAAAAGTGTTTTACTTGAAAATTTAATAATTTCTGTTATTCGTATTTTGTTTATTAATTTTTGTTTTTCTTATTGAATTTTTCCTATTACTATTTTGGTTATTGATTTTAATTATTATTTTTACTGATTTTTTATTTAATTATTTTGTTTTTTGATTAATAATATTTTATGATTATTATCATTATTTTTATTGATTTTTTATATTATTGAATTATTATTATTTTAATAATTGTTTTATTATTTTGTTTATTGTCTATGTTATTTTTAGGATTATTTTTTATTGTTTCAATTATATTAATTTAGAGTTTTATAAGAAAAATGATATTTTTGAGAGTTTCATGGAGTAATTAATTAAGAAAAATGACATTATCTGATAACATTTTCTTTGTTTGCAATCGAATTGTATTATTTTTTTCTGCTCTGAAATCGATGTGTAAAACTGGAAATCTGAAAAATATTATTTTAACCGCTTTTTTAACCTTTCAAGTTATTTAATTGTATCTTTTTTTTCAATTTTATTAGTAATTTGATTCTGTTATTTTTTTTAATAATTTAAAAATTATTTTTTTTTATTTGGAAATACTATGTCAATTTTTCTTAATTCTATAAATCGCATAATTAATAAATTATAATAAGATAAATATTATCTTTAGGAAAAATATTTTAAAATTATCAAATAAAAAGAATATTTCCAGTTAAAGGGTAATTTTTTTTCTAAACCTAATATCTGATAATAGAAACATTTTCTCTGTTTCAAATCGATTTGTATTTTTTTCTGTTCTGAAATCGATGATGTCAAAGATCGACAAAATTAGAAAAGCATTCAGATAATTTGGCTCCAATTTTCTGAGGAACATTAATATAAAGATAAAATTTTCTCTTTGTACTTTCCTTTTACATATAAACTAAACAGGGCATTAAACTATTTAGATTCAACTCCTACATTTTTTTGCATTCATAAATTTAATAATCGAAAAAATAGTTTAGGCGTGTTTGAATTAGTTAAATCTTAACATTAAGCTAAAAATCTGCTTAACCATAAAAAAACAACAACTATTATTATCAAAATATTCAAAAAGACGGGAGTCTTACAATCAACCTCTAGAGAAAGGGTAAGAAATAATTTAAAATATTAACTGAAAAAAATGTTATTTAAATTGTACAAAAGGTTTCTTTCGAATAAAGAATATAATTCAATTTCGCAAAAATAATCCAGTCACTTATTGCATGTAGAATGCAAATATATTTAGTCATTATTCAGGTTATACGAGTCTCATAAAACCCTAAAAATTACTGGTCCACGTTATTAGATCTTACTTATTAGGGCGTCTCCACAGAAACTCAATTATATAGGAATAGAGATAAATTTTGTTAACATGACTTGGTAAATGTTGTACCTACTTGAGTATACATCATGGTACCAACCCCGATTTATCTCTTTACGATGGGTAATGAGATGGCAAAATTTTCGAAAAATATTTCTATTTAAAAATATTCTCTCCTTAGTCATCTCCGATTAATCCAATCATTCCAATTGCCCATACACCTTCAACATGGATACTCTAATGTGGAGTTATCAATCTTGATTTCTTCGATTTCAGCAACGGAGCTTTTTTTCTTAGTTTTCTGTTTGTCGGATATCTTAAACATCAGACGGTTGTCACTTTCCTATAGTATATAAATTTTAAAACAATTATCAATATACGAAACTATTTGTTTAATTAGAATTAATTTAAAAGTCGGTTTTGTAAGTTTTTCAGTTAAAACTTCAACTTCATTATTTTTTAAAAATAGAATCACAATACTACTTTTATACTGAAGACAAAAATGTTTAAAATCAGGTAATAAATTTATTCTTGAAATTTTTATCTTCAAAGACTAAGACTATTTACCCTTTCTATCATTAATGAATTTTTTTTTCAATAAATATTGTTTTAAAAGTTAATTTGAAAGAAAGGATATTTAACCGTTTTTAGATTTTTTTAATTGAGAGGAAAGGTAGTCATTATGGGACAAATTTATAGAAAACGAATACTGGGTTATATAAAACTTCTAAAAGCTTCTGTGAACCCAAATATAAGCGGATTATGATAAAATTTTATGTTTAAGTCTTGATCTTATACATATGTGAAAGCTAATGCTAGCATAAATAAGTTAACTGAACTTTGCTTTATTAAATAGTTTCTTGAACAATTTAATGAGACAATAGATAAATCAATAAATAAAGAGTTTGCGGAAAAAATTAATTAAAACTTTGTAAAGTATACAATGGATATTCAAGTATTGGATAAACTTTATAAAACCATGAATATAAAAATCATATCGAAATCTCACAAGATTTAAAACACAGTAATAAAACTTCAAAGTCTTCAATTTGTGCTCTAATCTTGTTTATCATTTTTCTTGTAGTTTTAATGTAACATACATATGAGAGATTCCTCATAATCTCTGTAAGCGGATTCAGGAGCACAGCCGATTAGGTAATGATAGCAATATTGCTGGATATATGAAAGTTAATAGGTTATATGTGACGATTACTGATGTTAAAATACTGTGCTGTAATTGTAAAAATTATTTGGGGAGGGTCAATCATGTGAGGCACTTGATCAAATCCACCAATTCATGTTCAACCAAGCCTCTTCAAATTTGAAAGTATTTAATTATAAAAAGCGACTACATAAACACCGTTTATAAATAGTACATTGTGAATAATCTGGATGGTGATCTTAAATATAATGCAAAAAAGCAAAATTATAAAATAATAAATATATTTCTATTTCAATGGGGAAAGAGAAGGGTATTTTACTTTGTTAACAAATGAATTTATTGAAATAAAAACTATTTTTTAATTTTGTTTCAACTTCTTTAATTTACACGTTAATAATTAATATTGGCGTATATTTCTGTTGCTTTGTATTTTATATAATGCTAGTTAATTATTTTAAATTATTTATAATAATAATTTACTATTTGTAAATGAAATCAGGAAAGGAGATTATTACCGTTACAATGCTGAATTTTCCGTGGAAAAAGACCGCCAGGAAATCGCAGAAAAGAGCAACCAGGCGTATGCGGAGGCTCTTCAATTATCCGAAGAGTTGGGAGCGACTCACCCGATTCGATTGGGATTAGCTTTAAATTATTCGGTGTTTTTCTACGAGATCTTGGGCTCGTCAGAGAAAGCGTGTGAATTGGCCAAGAAAGCATTTGACAAAGCGATTTCCGAGCTCGATAGTTTGACGGAAGAAGACAGCTATAAAGACTCGACGCTGATCATGCAATTGTTGAGGGACAACTTGACTCTATGGACTGCCGATGATGGTTAGACAGATACGTAAACTTAACCGACGAAACAACTAATCATATTATAAATATAAAATTTAAATTAATTTTTTTTAATAGAATTAATTTGAATTTTATATTTTAAAAAATATTTTTGTTTTAATTAAAAAATCATTTTTGAAAAATATGTAATATATATTAATCAGAATAATTTAAAATAGATGCAAAAAAATTCTATCAAATAATATCCGATTTCATATTGACAATTCTTGAAATTAAATCAATTTTTGTGGTACTAAAAATTAATCAATTTTTACGTTGAAAATAATAAATTGTAAACTTCCGACCCGCATAAACAGCACGCAGTTTTACACAACAAATTAATGTTATTGGTTAAATTAGGAGCGGTTAATTGTTTCCCTATTTCAAATGATTCAATAACATTCTATTTCCACTGCGCTATTTCTAATGGGTTCTCATTTTACCATAGTTAAAATCATTTTAAATTGAGATTTATATTAGCAATTTTCGATTTTAAGCTGTTGTTAAAATTAAATTACGATCTGGTGATCATCGGCGAGTGCTTCCTGGCTTAGAAAAAGTCCGAAATTGATGCTGGTGAAGCAGCGTTTCCAATAAGCGGTTGTTACCTTCATTCATGTTAGAATTCGTGCTTCGGGAATCGCAAGAAATTAGAATTAAAAACCCGCTAATAAATCCCATGATACTGTCAGAAGAGCTGTTCTTTGTTTACAATCTCTTGCTGTGATTCAGTCCTGTAATGTTGCAGAAGCGTTTTTATTTATTGGCTGATATAATGTCTTATCATAAAATATGCAAGATTGTCTTTACCATTTTTGAACAGAATAATATCAGAGGAATATGTTAACCAGGTAGAATCAAACGATATGGTGAAGCAATTATCCCGATTCAAAAAGAGAACCACTGTGAAATAGCTAGGGCAACAAATAGCGTGGAGATATTGCACAATGCACTTCAGTATTTGTTTCAATGCTGTTACCCAACTTTGCCGATATATTTTTGCAAGGAATTTATCTTCTTCTTTTGACCTTAGCCGTTGGGCCGTGGGTGCACCCAATTATAAACAAACCTTCGCAACATCTTTCTATTTGTAGCTTCTTTTCTCAGACATTCCATACTCAATCCAGTCCATTCTTTTAAATCGTCCATCCATTGCCTCTTTGGTCTTTCCCCTTCCATTCTTCCCTCAATCATAACCTTTGCTACTGCTTGTTTTCTTATTTGATAACCGTAGAATTTCAGCTTCCTTCTCTTGATGGTCTCTTTTTTTGAATCCGGTCTTTTACTTAGTATTTCTGTCACTCTCCTCCAAACTAAGTCGTTTGTCTTCTTTTCTTTCCACGTGATCTTCAGCATTTTCCTTTCAAACGCTTTAACTCCATGCTCTTCTGATTTATTGTCCAACTCTCGCATCCATAGAGGAGTGTTTCCCAGACAATAGCCTTAATGATCTTTAATCTGCTCTTGACATGGATTTCTTTGAGTTTAAAAACTGTGCTAAGTTTAATCATTGCGCTTGTTGATATACCAATCCGGCTTCTGATTTCTTCACTTACCCCATTCTCTGTGATAGTAGAGGCTAAATATTTGAAACTCTTAACTTGTTCCAGCTTCTCCCCTTCAATGAAAATCTCCAGTTTAACCTCGTTGTTATGGTTAACAACGAGGAGGAATTTATAGAGATATGCAATTACAAAAAAACATCATTTTTATATGGAATTTCGAGGTTTCAGTCAATCTTGCCAAATAGATATCATGCCTTGAAACAACGAGTGACAAATAGACTTAAAACGTTTGAAATAAAGTGCTACAGGAGAGTGCTGAAGATCACGTGGAAAGAAAAGAAGACAAACGACTTTGTCTGGAGGAGAGTGACAGAAATACTAAATAAAAAACCGGAATCAAAAGAATAGACCATCAAGAGAAGGAAGTTGATATTCTACGGACATCAAATAAGAAAACAAGCAGTAGCAAGGGTTATTATCGAAGGAAGAATGGAAGGAGAAAGACCAAAGATGCAGTGGATATACTTATATAGATTTTTTCATATAGATTTAAAAGAATGGGATGGATTGAGTATGGAATGTCTAAGAAAAAGGCTACAAACAGATAGATGTAGAAAAGGCTTGTGCATAATTAGGTGCACTCACGGCCCAACCGATAAGGTCAAAAAGAAAACACAAGGAATATTTTCGAATAGGGTTGAGTTTCTCCAACCCAGATGGAAGATTTTGAATGTTTTGAACTGTCGGTGCATTCGGACAAATTTGAAATGTAAATAACAATTCAAAATTAAATTAATAATTTTAGGAGTGTATTGTATCTAGGGTTTCAATCCCGGGATACTGTGGATTCCGCGGGATTGATATCTTGGGTAAATTTGGTCGGGATACGGGGATTCAGAATTTATTTACGTTTTTTCAAAAATTTAAATTATTCTTTGTAAAAAAAGTGAATTAAAATGAAATCAATCATAAGACTAAAATTTCATTATAGTATTTTCAAATTTAATATTTGAAAAAATGATTACACAGTGTTAAAAAATTATGTATTCCAGGGATTAGGTTCGGGATTGGTCCCGAAATTCCGAGAATTTGGAACCCCTATTTGTATCGTACAGATTTATTTAATCATAGATTTCAAATATTTTAGTGGGGAGTTGAAAATTATATGTATCCACGGAATTTAGAAACCTTTTTTTGAAGGTTTTTTACTCAATCAATTTTCTCCAAACTTCGCCACTTACTAATTCTCGAGGACAATAAATGATTATGTTATTTCACCACCAAAATCGCACTCAAGCAAACTTCTTACACATGTTTTACTCTTTGAAAATTCATTTTCTATTTGATTAAGCATATAGGGATAGTAATATAAGATTTTCAGAATCAATTCAAATCCAGAAATGATTCCTTCAAGATCGCTTCTTCTATGGTTTCTTACTTTGTCCATTAAGATCATTGACCCTCGTAAATGTTCTCGAATTACTTCAGTTAGAAATACAGAGAATAGAATATTATCATTTAAGTAAAAAATAATGAAAACAAATAAGTACAATCTATCCTTTTTTACGCGATTATCGGTTCCTGAAAGTCATCGTATAAGAAACGATACAATTTACATTAAAATAAATCATATATTAAAACAGACATCCACACGTTAGTTACAAATGAATAAATTATTTAATTTGACGAATAAAATCTTAATAAGAATCAAAGTGAAATTTTTTATACTGAAATCGCGTGTCGTATCAATTCGCGTAAAAAAGGTGTATTTTAAAAAATTGAATTTGTATGTCAAAACTAAAAAATCATATCCAAATGAAACATTTTCAAATTAAAATGAAAACATATTCGTTTTTAAATATTTAAAAAAACTACGCTAATGGTTTGGAAATGGTATAAATAAAACTAGAATTTCAAGTTGTTTTTTTTTGTTATTACTGTAATCACCCAATTATAACGCTCCTATTTAAATCTCAAATTTCAACATCTAAATTTCAATACTTGACTATGTGAGAAATCCCAGTTTGCAAAGTCAAATTCTGTGTAAGAGAGTATGAAATTATACAACAAATTTTATTGGTACGTTGGTGGTATTTAATCGATCAGTATTATACAGTGCGTGACTGCGTGTCATAATTATTTGCAAACTATTCTAGGACAGAATGAGGCAATAATGTATGGCTTCTGGTAAGGGAGAACAGACTAAGAGTGGAAACTTTAAGAGGCCTATCCTGTCTCTGGTCTCTACATGGGTCCCAGGAGCCTGGGATGACATTCCGTTTCAGATGGTTGTCAAAAATTTCATGAAGACTGGAATCTAAACAGAATGGATGGCGCAGAAGATGATGAGCTTTGGAAAGAAGAAACTGAAGAAGATGAAGACCTAGTGGAAGAGTTGTTTTTTTCCTGAATCAGTCTTTCATCTGTATCCCAGTTGGTTTCCGCTTGGTCTTCATCTTCAGTTTCTTAACAAAGCTCATCATCTTATGTGCCATCCATTCTGTTTGAGATTCGAGTCTTCATGAAATTTTTGACAAGCATCTGAGTTTCATGAACCTGTTGGTGACAGTGATTAATGATGACTTTGGATTCTGATTGAAATTAAAGATGATGTAATTTTTTGTGGAAAATAAAATTGTTTCATAAAAACCAAAATTCTGAAAACTTACCGTGAGCGTTATATTGGTTCGTACCAGAAAGAGTGAGAATGAAGTTATATTTCTATGTTTGTGATCTGTAAAGGCGGAAATTACTTTCGCAGTATATAGTAACATATAAGGAGTAATAGTTAAAAAATATTGACAGAAAATATTTTTTGAATACTTGTTTGAATATTGGTTGATTTATTTGTCTGTATGATGGTGGAAAATCGAAAACATCTTCGTTTCTATACCTTTTCCCGTTATTCACTTGGCATAATTGGAAGTGAAATTTATCAGGAAATTATCTCTGTTCATGGTGCTGACCGTGTTGGAGAATCTACAGTGTATCGGTGGATAACTGAATTTGACAATGGCAAGACTTCTATTGCTTGGAAAAACTGCAAAATCAACAAAAACAACCCTTGAAAACATTCTGTTGGTCTCTGGAATTATTAACGCCAATGTTGCAGTGACCTTTGATGAAATTGAAGATGAGACATCCCTCAGTCATGGGACCATACATCATATTCTTAGTGACCATTTGGGCTTAATCGTGTCACTGCTGCAAAGGAATGGTTGAAAATTTTGAAAAGCAAACATCAACATGAACATATTGTGATGGTGGATGAGAAGTGGTTTTACATGAGAACTGTTGACAAGAAAAGAAACAACCGTTGCTGGGCCTCCCCTGATAGTGATTTTAGTGAACCCATTCATGTCGTGAAGCGTAGACAGTTTGAGAGAAAAATCATGTCTGTCATCGCAGTGTCCTTCACTGGAAAATCTCATTGCGAACTGCTGCAGGAGAGAGAAAGCATGAATAGCGGTATGTCATTTTTCTTGTTAATATGGAGAAGTTTAGTCGACATGTGTTTCCACTGAACTGGAGAAACATGATTTTCGTGCAAGACAACGCGAGGCCTCATGTTCCAAAGTAACGTCCATTTTCTCGCAAACAAGAATGCTACCTTGCTCCGTCAATCACCATATTCCCCTGATTATAACATTTTGGATCACTTTATTCACCCTTGGAAGATCAGTGACACAAAACCAATTTTCAATCAGCAGATGAGTTACATCAATTCATTACATCAGAACTGAAAAATATTTCTGCTGACCGATGGTCATCTGAGATGGGAAAACTGATACAATGCCTCTCTAATGTTATAAAGAAGAATGGTGATTATGAATGAGTGTATTACACAGGATTGTTTTTTTACATTGTTCGTTAAAAAGGATATTGACATTTCAAGTCTCATTCTTTCTGGTATGAACTAATACTTGGGTGATTACGGTGATGAATTTGATTTGGATTAAAATATATTTCTATTGTGTTATTTTCGTAATACAAAATTTCATTTTCCAAAGAATCGAAATAAATTGTTACAATTTGAATTGACGTAAAATGAAATTGAAAGATTTTCTCCATGAGAGTGTTGTATTTGTTATTGATTTTCTATTAATTTGTTGCAGATGATCAGAAGAACGAGGGTGATTAAAACTATCGGTCGGCTTATTTTAGGTGTAAGCACAGTTTTACTAGAATATACTTCTGACATTTAACATTTAAAAAAATCTATCTATGGTTATATGAAATAAATTTTGTCTGTGTTGAGTTTATTTTTTGAATTGATTTAGTGCGCGTTCGGTCTCAATATTTATTTTCTATAATATCACAAAATTATTTATTGTTACTAATAAACGTGTATAATGTTTGTTTTCTCGGTTAATAATTTTTTTTCTGATTTTTTATTTGATTTTTCTATTAATAAAATCAATACGCATCGCTGAATTATTATTTTTATCTATCTCTATGCATTTATGGAGTCTCAAGACAAGAAATAAAATAAATTGATTTTCGTCAAAACACAATATAAAATAATTCATGTAGTTAATATTGAATGAGTGTTTTTAGTTTCACATAAAAATTATTAGTTTTATTGACAAATTTGTGTACTTTAACTAAAATGAGTAATTATATGTATTGATTTTCGTAACTGAACTTCAGTTGTCTAATTGCTCATGTCGTGTTTATATGTATATATAAAAAATACACATACATACAAATCATTTTTAAATGAAATAAATTCAATGAAATGATGATTATTTCAACAACAAAATAATTATTTGTTAGGTTATTTCATCTATTTTCGAGTAGTTATGTAAGAATGAACCTTATGCATAACCTGAAATATTCATCGGTTATGTAACACATGTATGTGAAAATAATTTTCTTAAAATTTCAATATATTAAACATTTTCAGCATACTTATTAGTTTCAAATATTCAAATTTATTAATCAATTAAATTATCAATATTAAATTTTAATCTAATTTTATTTTTCACGAATAAAAGTAGACTGCATTTGTAGGAGAATATTTTCCTTAAATTCTTTTAAGTTATTCATTAAAGTGATTCATTTTTATACATTTTTTCCAACTGGACGTATATAACAAGTCATTATTGTTACTAATAATGTCCTGGCCATCACTGCCCCATTTACACTTACATTTTATTGGATAATTCTTATTTTGGTTGATTTATATTCAGTATTGGCAGTGGTACAAAGTGTTAGTTGTCACTGCATATACATTATTTCATCTTTAGTAATTGATTTCACATAATATAAATTCGACTTGGTGGTGAACTTCTTTTCGACCCCAAATGATGTAAATTGGCAAACAGTTGAATATTTTATTTTTATCTTAGAAATTCTCAAATGTTTTTAACTAATTAAATTTAATGACTTTAAAAGTGAATATCTAGATTCTAGATATTAGAAATGAAATGTTTTACAATCAAATTCCGCATAGTAATAATAAGTAACTGATTTTTAGACTAATATATGCATTGCTTGAGAGATGGTCATATTTTGGTTGTGAGAGCAACATCTTTCCGCAAAATTGTAATTTAAAATTTTCATTTAAAAATAGATAAAAAAATAGAAATTAATTTCGGAAATAACTTTTATTAAACTTTGTTTTGGGATTGATGTGCTTCAATGAATTAAATTTTATTTATAATGTTAATAATTATGAATTAAATAAACCACAACAGATTGTTTGATTTATGCCTGGATAAACCAGAAAAAATTATTCATGATGAAGATTACAGTCGCACAGTTTTTGTAGGATAGCCCAGAAACATTTGATCAGTTCATTACGTAGTATTTGACATATTCATGAAAATCACGGAAATGTCTGAAGATGACAAGTTGAATCTATTCTTATTGCCATTTGGGTAGAAACTTGTAGCCTCTTATGATGAGTAATTTTAGTCCTGATTAACAAATGCAGAAAATGACGACCATGTGCTCAGGAGTAGTACTTTTCTTCAAGACAAAATTGGAAGACTGTAAAAATAAACTTCAGGAAAGATAGCAACTATATTCACTGAGGCGAACAAAAACACAGGCCGTAAATGACAAAATCTCATCAATATACAGTCGTGGACAATATTATATACCCCTATAAATTGAAAAAAACAATTTTGTTATTTTAATTTGAAACTTAAACATTATTATAAACAGCATATTGACAACAACGAGCATTAATGTAAACTGTTTCTTTATGGCATTTCTAATATCCAATTAATGAATTGTATATTTTTATTTTGAAATTAATATTTTTTGCATTATTTCATGAAATACTACTTAATTGTTAATTTTCTTTGCTATTTAACAGGTTATGTACTTACGAGATGCCAAGAATTGCAGGTAACGTTAACTTAACACCTTATGTCAAGGGATAAATCGATGCACTTCAACAATTTGTACACTTCACCCAAGAGAAAATACATAATGCGATATACGTTCCTGTGAAAAATTAAAAAATATTTACAGCATGGGCCAAGTAAGGTGATAATCTAGTTATGCGTCAACAAATTAGTGACAGGCCTCATGTGATGAAGAATGACCAATACGAACAGATTTGCAACGTTTCAAGCAGAACTGTTTCAAGACGCATGGATACTGTGACCGATAACTCTGTTTACAAAGTAAACTATGATACTCAGCATTGATGCACAGTGTAGAGAATCATATACTCTTTAGCGGATGGAAACCTCAAAAATGCAAGAGTTTCTAATCCTCTCAAAAGGCTTTGGATGTAAGAGTGTGAGCCGTCATTGGATGTGCAGGTTTCGGTTTGCCTCGAAAAAATGACCAATCACGATCTCTTGTGTAAAAGAAGAATACAAAACAATAGAACATCTTTGGTCTGTGAACCAACTTTTAACAATAAACAAAAAAATAAATTCAGGTAAAAGGATAAAGTTATATTGTTATTACGAGTAATAACTACTGAGACTAATTATCTAAAAGATAAAAAAAGTCAAAGTTACTTTAAATCAACAAACACTTCCAAAATTGAAGGTTCTTGGTTGACCGATTGTTAAACAGCTTGGTACTAGATATATCATTTTTGAAAGGATTCGTTTATTGGGGTATAGATTCAGAGGTAATTCATAAGTGGTTCACTCGTAAAGTAATAAATTGAAATAGTTTGTTCAACTTTTCGAATATGAATTTATTATCTTTGAATACGTGAAAAGGTCAATTAAAGATAGCTTTCAATTATTGAGATAATTTATCTTTTATTCTTTTATTATACAAAAAGAAATGACGAAGAAGTCTACGGCAAGTAAACATTAATTTCGTAATTGTTAGAAGACAAAAGAACTGCACTAAAATATATTTAAATAAAACTAAATCACAAACACACATTTATCAGTTATATACAGAATAAATGGAGAGTCAAAGGTTAACTCTGCTCTCGACTCCGTAATTGTTATATAATACAAATTTAGAATTATTCTAAATTTGGTGATTGCGTAATATTTCATTTAATTAATTTAAATTTATTTCTATAATATCTCACATCCCCCTCGTTTTAAAAGGTTTCAACCACTCTATATTCCTCACCAATAATTTTCCGTTTTTATCTTGTAATTCATAGCTTCTGTCATGTCGCTTTATATTAATTTTCATCGGCCCCTCGTAACGGTTATCATCTTTATTACTTCTGGTTTCAACTTTTACTAGAACATGTTCTCCCACATTAAATTCTCTATTTCCCCGTTTACTATTATCATATGCAATTTTACTTTGATTTTTGTCTAACGGTATTTAAAATATCTTCACGATTTCTTCCTATCTCTTTATTACTATTCCATTGTCTATTTATCGGGAAACCAAATACGACTTCTGCTGGACTCATTCCGATTGACTTTTGTGTTGTGGCATT
>MQRK01213204.1:3131-15144 GCA_001938485.1 Girardia tigrina | reverse complement strand
AAAAAATTTTTAAACAATCTTATCTATTGAAACAGAAATGTCACATTCTTGAAGCATATATCGAAAGCCAAACCCTAGGGGAAAATTCAATTCTTCTCATTAAAACAATGTTACAATTTTATTAAATATTATGAAGATCAGATTTAGAAAAAATATAATTCCTCTAGGATCAGTAGGGGCCAAATTGGATATAATTATTGTATATAACATTCCCCTTACCTACAAATTGGTCGCCGAATAATGACATAGATTTTCAAGTCTTTAGGGAAAATGTTTATTCGACAATTTGAAGAATAATAAATGATTAAATAACTTTATTGATACTGCAAATTCTGCAAATTAAAAATAAAATAATTTTTAAATAAAAAGATAATTAGAATAATAATAAATTTCAAATATATTTTTAACAAATATTACCGTGTTTCTCGAAATATAAGACACTATCTTATATTAATTTTTATGGAAAAATTACCAGTAGCATATTTTCTTATTGTCTTATATTAATATTTCCAAAAAAAAAGTCTTTAAATTTTGGACAAGGTCTTATACGGGGAGATGTCTTATATTTGGAGAAACCCGGTATCAATTTAGATAATATTGAAAATGTATTATTTATTTAATTTTAAAACAGTTCATGCAAGTTAATAATAAATTTTATCACGTCTTTGTTAGTTTGCTGTGTTGTGTTTTTTGTTACTGTTTTTTCGAATGGAATTTTTCAATTCATTTTTCATTCACCTCCCATCTTTCGAATGAGCTAAAATTTTGTCCAAATCTGTTATCCCAATCAGAACACAGGAATCAATTAAATATCTTACTATCTAAATGATTAACTAGTCTTTGAAATGAGTTATTGTAAATGGATTAGCAATACCACAGTAAATTCTAATGTTTTTGAAGAGTATTTAGATGAGCTCTGCAATCATGTTTTAAATGTTGAGAAAATACATAATGCATTTTTCATATTGGACAATGCAAGAGTTTATTCCCAGCAAAAATTGCAAAGTAAAACTGAAAATATAATTTCTTATTCCATTTACTTTTTCCTTATTCCTGTATGTTAAAATTAATTAATTATTATTGACGGTTTGGACAAAGAGACAAGGATTTATAAATACACATTACAATATACATAATTTGAGTTCCGAAATATCCTCTATATAATAAATTCTTGAAGTCTCAAAATATGTGACTTCAAAGATTTCCAGAAAAACACGTGAAAGTAGTTTGAACAAATAGTTACCCCCAGTATGGTAATAAATTAAATAAAAAATAAAATTTTCTACTTATTAGTAAAGCAAGAGTTCTGAAACTTTGAACATACCTCAGAATCTGATGACAACATAATATTTGAACATTTGTAAGTACCTAAATAAAGTTTGTTTAATTAAATTCGGATCAATTTAATTTTTTGTTTACAAAGTTTGTGTACAAGAACATTCCGATATATGGTGCTATTGTTTTTAAAGATGATTTACATTGAGTTTTTCTGGAAAATTATCATAAAAAATTATTTTACGGAAATTTATTGGAATAAAGTGAATTATTAAAAATTTTTTAATATGTCTGCAGTATATATATATATATATATATATATATATATATTGCAATATTTCCGATAATTTTTTCTCTATAAAATGATTTACATTAATGTGACTAATTTTCATAATTCCTATAGTCGTTATTCATAAATCAATTAACAAAATTTCACCCATACATAAAGGACAGTAGTAATATGCTTTTCAGTAAACGATAAAAACGTGGTAATTGTGAGGATCTTTGGAAGATTTTTTAATTAAAGCTTAAAAAATACATTTAAAATTAATTTATTTAAAGTATATTTAAAAAGCATATTTTGAGGTATATTTTTGGAATATATTGCAAAGTATAATTAAATATTAAAACAGAAATGTTTATATTTTGAAATTAATAAAAGTATTAAATTAGATAGATTTAAAAACGAATTAAATTTAAAGTAGTTGGTAAATTAAATAGTTTGGAAAATAAATTAATTATAACATCTTAAGAATAGAGTTGTGATTATTAATTTGTTTAAGTATTCTAAAAAGATTGTAAATATTAAATAAATTCTACTTGTTGATATTATGAATCCTGAAGTGAAACCTGGAGATTTAACTAATAGTTAAACCGAATTTAGTAAAGTTTTAGAAAGTAAATAAAATAGGAATAAAAAAATATCATAATAAATATTAAAAACAAAAACACGCTATTAGCTAAATAAATATTTATTTTTTAAGACAATAAAGTTCGCCGGTATAACCGTCATCTAAACACGCTCAATAGGATTTTCAACAGATCCATTAATTTTAGGATCTAAAGATCTGATATAAAGAGTTTCACAGGCCACACTCTCCCAACAATCCATTGATGACATGATCACTGCTTGTCTATATCAGCTGATATCAAACTCATTTTTTCTTGAGACCTGACGATGACGGTTATACTGTCGAAATTAATATTCTTAAAAAATATTTATTTAACAAATGACGTGTTTTGTGTTTAAAAATAATTTGCCATCATTTTTTAATTTTCTTAATAAATATTAAAATTAATGAAATTTCATAAAATGTTCATTTCAAAGAAAATACAATATTTAAAAAATAAAAAATTAAATACGAAGTTAATATATAAACTATTTGAAAATAGTTTATAATTTAAATAGTTTTAAATTCAAAAAAATTATTAAATTAAAGATAATACGAAATTTCAAAAATAAAAGTTTCGAAATCTCTGACCTTTCATCTGAAAATAATACCGAGTCTTACAGTAATAAAAGGTCATTTTTATATCGTGATTTTTATTTGTAATTTTATTGATTGATAAACATATTTTTTGAGTAATAAAATAAATTTAAAAATTTGAAAATATTTTATTAGAAATAGATCTAAAATGAATTTCTTTGATTTTACATAAATTTGTTATTCAGAATATTCAAAACAAATCCCAAAGATTACTTATGTTAAAACGAAAATAAGTACAAACTCAAAACTGTCAAATGCTTTGCATGAAGCATCGAACAATATGGTAAAATATTTCATAATTCAAATATAATATGATGGGGTCTTTTAAAAAATATTCCTTTTCACATTTCTTGTAAATATTTTTATTAATCGCTAATTGTTTCTCTCTTTTCAAAAAAATCGGATTGAAAATTAATGGTAGAATTCGATATCTTTTATAATAAATAAAGATGTATTTGTTTCTTCTAATTTGTCGACTTTATTTGATTATTTTAAATTCTTCATTCTCTTCGGCTCAATTTCCCCGTGGTCATTTAAAAGTAGCTAAGTTAACCTAAGTTGGTAAAAATACAGAGTGGTTCAAAAGTTATGCATAGGAAATACAAATAACTCAATACTCTCACCTATAAATTTAACAAACGCTGTGATTAATAATGTTCGGTTTGTTTATATATATTAATGTGTTATTATTAAATCTTCTACCCCTCTGTCTCAGATCTGTTCAATAATTAGGAAAGATGGTTTAAGAATGAGGGCGTCCAAGCGCCGTATTGAAATGTGGCTCGTAAGTACTTGATCATACTTTTAGTTATTGTTTGATCTTCAAGTCCTCCCGACCTGACAATATAGTCTGGCTTCTTCCTCTTTTGCGTTATTGTATACAGTACTAAACATCGTTCATTAGAAGTATTGAAAAAAGTATAGCAAACAAATTTAATTAAATTACTCAGGAACTTTGTCACATAGTTTATTTTTCGATGAAAAATAGAAATCAGAAGAGCATCAAGGTACGTGGTGGACAAGTTGAGTATTTATAAATAAAAGTATCCTTCATTTTTCTTTATTACAAATAAACTTGAAAAAAGATGGTAATTTTTATTATAAACAAATAAACGCCATTTAAAAATATATTTTAGGATAATATATTTCGACGGTTTAACCGTCATGAGCATAAATGATTTTAAGATTTTGTGCAAGCATTTTAAAAATTATTGGGAGAGAGTGTCATGTGAAGCATTGTTGATAAGATCATGTGATCCTAAAATCAATGTTCAAACWGCACTCTCAACTAATTTGTTAAGAGTTTTCGATTAGACTTACGTAAGTGATTGCATAATCATTCATTTCTTATATAAAAGCAATAAAAAAGAACATATTCAGTGATCTGATGATGACGGTTAAACCGTCGAAATATATTTTTCTTTATATTTGTATTGTTCTATAACTTCTGGTTCATTTTGTTTAATATATTTTTATGGTTATTCGTCATAACTATCTGAATTTTACAAGAAAAGAATAGAAATTTACTAAAATGCTTGAAAAAATGTTATGGTTAATAATGGTAAATTTAAAATCAAGAAGGCCATTAAAAAAATCAAATTTTATTGCTATATTTTTGGTGGATTTTCCACCATCCTCAGACTGAATTAACAACGATTTTACTGTCTTATATATTGCAAATTGATGATTATACAAATATCTTACTTAATAGTTAATTAAATATTCTCAACAAAGTAGAAGAGAGACTTGTTTGGAAATTAAGGGACGGATTAATTGACTTAATCAATAATGCGTCACAAGTAATTCTTTCCCAATAATTTTTAAAATTACTGCACAATATTTTAAATTAGTTGTTTTCACCTCCTTCATATGTCTAGAAATATTACTAACATAACCCAATCGTCCATGCTCCTGAATCCGTTTACAGAGCTGACGAGACGTCTGTCCAATGTATGTGGCGTTGCACCCATTACACGAAAATTGATGAACCAGATTGGAACATAAACTCAAAGGAGTATAAAATTTATTGTTGAAATTTGTAAAATTCAGAAATGATTTTTAAATTCAAATAATGGTAAATTTGTTGTTGATTATATAAATATTAGATATAATGATAGTATTGTATAACATTTTCATTAAAAGACACTTGATTCATATATATGAAAATTATATTTAATCCAGACTAACGGGAAAGAATGACTCTTAATTAAGGAGATTTGATTTGAACTTTGTATAAATGATGGAGTATTAAAATATAATTATTGAGACAAAACAATTAATAATTTTTATACGTTCAACGAATCTTTTTTTTATTTGAAAATTATTTAAATTTCCAAAGACCTTGAGATAATAAGGAACTATTTGTATTTACAAAAATTTTTCTTTTGTGTATAGGAAATGTATTTGAATTATTTTCTGGCAGATTAATTAAGGATTACGCTTGCTAACATAAGGTATCATTTGAAGAGATACGTTGTAATTTTATTATTAAAACGAAAGAACTAAATGGAGATTCTGTGCCCCTAAGGTTTCCTGATTGTGTGAGAGAAAAAGGTTCTGCATTTTAATTTTTATAAAAATTAAGTTTGTAAAAGTAATAATTGTAGCAAAATTCTTTCAAGCCTTTGTTATTTATGATACTCCGGTAGGATCAATCAAATGTTTTTTTTATATTTTTTGATCAAAAACACCGAAATATTTTTGTGTATTCTTTGAATTTTAATCTGAAAGCCTCCAAAAAGAATAATATTTGAAGAGAAATGGATTAAATCACCTCGTCACCTTGGGATATTGCTTTTAATTTTTCTTTTAACATATTCTCTGTTAATAACTTTATTCCTATTCCATAATATTTTAGCCTAATTTATTTTATGAAATTTTTAATGTAAAAGAATTAGGAAAGAATTTAAAATTTTTTAAATCAAAACTTAAAATTTTCTTAAAAAAGATTTATGATTAGTTGTAAATATTCCATTTATTCATTAAATATTTATAAATGAGAAATTTGTTCTAAATAAAAGTAATTTTTTGAAATTTACTCTGAAGGAAAAACTTATTTATTAACATTTATTATTGATATAAATCATTGGTGTCACTGAGTTCTCGTGTACCCTTTATACGACCCTGTCATCATAGTCACTAGAAATATGAATTTTTATTTTTTGTTTATATTTCTTTTTTTCCTTTCACAATCACTTTCTTGATACGTTAATGTTTATTTTTGTATCCAATTTTGTAGAAAGTGAAATTTTGTTATTTTTAAAAATTTAACATGTCTACGAGCAAAAGGGAGAGGTTGGTTACTTAAGTTTATCGTAAATGACAAGTAATAATCAAATTTGATATAAACAAGACATTATTAATGAAAGATTTTTCAGTCGAATTGATACTCCTCGTCATTCAGGATGACAGCCAGCCCCATCATACCAGTCCAATATGGAGTCGTAATTGAAAATTTCAACGCGGAAGGGCCCTTTGAGATTGATGTCAAGAGTGGAGAACTGGTGCAAATTTTGTCTCATACCAATTCTAAATGGACTTACGTTTGTCGAATGAGTGACTTTCAGAATGGTTACATTCCAACATTATTTTATTGCTGTTTAGGAACTAAATTATTAATCAGTTATTTAATTAATCAGATTGGGTCGCCAAGTATTTCTTTAAAAAGTAATCTTTCATCATCATCCTCTTCATCTTCCTCCTCATCTTCTTCGTCTTGTTCCTCATTATTTTATGAGAATCAAAATGAACAATTATCCGATTCCGTTTCTTCATCTTCGAGTTTTGAGACAAAAATCTTGTCTTCAAGCATCTGTGAAACTTCCCCAAATAATCTCCTTCCGAAATATAAATACAGTCGAACGGACCCCGATGGAGGAAATTCTTCGGAACTTTCATTTCTCAACAAAGATATCAACATTTATCCCAGTGCTCCAAAGTCTATAAAAATTTATGAGAACATAGAGCCAAACGAATACGAAATCAATATTCTTCATCTCTACAAACAGCCTTCGAACTTCAAATATTCATCAAACACCTCCTTAAGAACCATGCCTTCAAGATACGAGATCAACATACCGGAAGAAGTACTCGAAATCCCCCGACGGATCTTTATTGATACTGGATCAAGATATCGTTTGTTGTCGCAGGAACTCAAAGACAGTCTCGAGAAATTAACTTTGGTTTAAATATTAAGTCAAAAAAACATTAAAAAATTAAAAATTTGAAAACATTTTATTTTAAAATACAAATGTAATTACAACCGACATCCATACACACACGTGCTTGAGTGTGTCACGGACTAAACACATCAAAACAATGACACACACCCCCTTCCACAAAAATACACAACCAAAAGCGCGCACACACAAACTCGCAGAGAGTTTCCACCACGTGAGCATCACTTGATTCGTCAAATCAGCTGCTTCTTTAGCACCTGGAGCCGTTGGATCGATCCGTAGAAATAATTCCGCAATTCTTCCAGATTCTTATTCAAATTCTGAATTTATCAATTATAAGTCAAATAAGTTTTGATCTTTCTGACAATATTTTTTTCGTTCTCAGATAAACTTTACTAAAAAGATTTATGTTAATGACGCCTAGTCAACTGACGGATCAGTGAACGATGTGATCCTATACAACTCCAGATAACAATATTGGTTCAATACATGTTCCCATCAAACAGATATTTAGTTTCAAAAATATTATTTTTTTTTACAACACTCATTTTCCTTGTCGGGAGAATATTGAAAATAATTTTTTTTTAATTTTCAAATATATCACAGAAGTTGTTTTGTGATTGATTAAATGATTTTTTTATTATTTATTGTGTTTTTTCAAAGGATTTTTATTTTAATAAATTTATTCGATCTTCTATTGTAACTGTAAATTGCTTATTCAAACAGAAAAATAAGTAATTTGATTGATAAGAATTAAGAGGAAACTGTGGTACTATATAGAAATGTCATTATTAAGTTTTTTGAGATGTTAGGAGCGTTGGTAAATTCATAAAATTTTCGAATTTAAAATCTAATCAATTTAATAATTCAATAATTACATTTCGAAAAGTAGATTTATAGATTATGTTAAAATAAGATTTTCATAAAAAAGCGTAAAAAAATTAATTTATATTACAATAAATTTTAATGTAGATTTTTAAAGTTTAGCACAAAATCCATAAACATTTTTATTACTAAAGTAAATTTTAATTTTATATAAAACAATATTTTATATTTGAAAAGATAATAAACTAAAAAATTATTTTGTAACTTTTATGTAAATATAAAACAAGTCAAATATATGAATTCATAAATTTTTTAAATTAAAATTTAATTGTTTTGAGACAAAATGAAAATATAACTTTCATTAAAAAACGGTTAAATTGGAATAAATGAAAATGAAATTTTTATTTTTTTGAAAATATAATTTCATCGAAATGGAAATGTAATTTTAAAACGGTTAAATTAAAATAAATGGAAATGCAAAATAAAATGCAAATTTAATAAAAGATTAAATAAATCTTTTTGACAAAATTTTAATAAAATACATATTATCAACATCAATATGATTTTTTGAACATTTATTAACATCACAACAGAATTGTCATTACAAAAATTATTCAAACCACTTTCGCTATTCGACTTTTTTCTTGATTAATATATTTCTAAAATTCATCCTAAGTTTTAAAATAAATGAAAAATATTTATTAATATTAATTAATTATAAAGATTCTAATTGGTTAAAATTAAATCTAAACATTTTTAAAAAAAGTAGTAATTAAGTCAATATATTAAAATTTTAAATTACATTCAAAATTAAATATTACATTTAAAAATATTTTAAATCTTTTTACTTTAAAATTAAATTAAATTATTTTTAATTAGTAGGAATCAAAGAAAATACCAATCAGCCATTATGGTAGGAGAGACAAGCCGAATAAACATACAACATGCAAAATATAAAACAACAACAAATTCAAAACATTCCTCACAAAACCTTTATAATTTTAAAGACGATTATAAAAGTAAATTCGTAATTAATAAAATAACCATGTCGGAATTTATATTTATTTTTATATATAATGGTTTGTGTAAAGAAAAGAAAGTGTTTAGGCTTCTCAAAAATATTTGTTTGAGAAATCGTTAATGTGATAGAAAAATAAAAAATTGTGTCATGAATCTTAATTACTTTGAATCTTAATTAATTTGATCTTAATTACGAACCCAATATGATACATCTAATATCTTTAGTTTTAAAGATTACACTCTTAATTAATCATAATTTCGTGCCAAACAAGACTCTTATTATGACAAAAAGTAAAACTGAGATATTTGATATGCAAAGGTAATAAAGTATTAAAAGAAAGACTCGAGAAAGATCGAAATTTGAAAGAGAAAAGAGAGCTATTTATCTGATGGAAATATGTAATTGCTTCTTGATAACAATGTTTTTTAAATCTCTAAGAATATATAAGTATATATATGTGTGTGTGTGTGTCACAAATGTGTTAAGCGATTTTTTACCTACTTCCCATGGTCCGATAGAAATGAAAATTTTACCAAATTTCTAATTCCGATGTCAATGCATGAATCAATTAAAAATTACTATATGAATGATTAATTGGTTATTTTTTGCACCAAAACTAATTTAAGATTACCCCTAATTATCCCCTATTTATAAATTAAATAGAAAACAATTTAATTAAGATTTTTATTTATTTTATATTTGTCAAAACTTTATAAATTCTCGGTACATGTTCATAATAAATTTGGATTTATTTTTAGATATCTTAATTTTGGATTTTTTATTAATTATAGTTTATTTACTTAAATCTTTGTCATGAAGAATTTTCAAAAAAATATTCATTTTATAGTTTTGGAATATTGATTCAGACAAGAATTTTTATTAAATAGTTTATCTGATTTTATTTCTTTTGCCCTTGATAATAAGAAATCACATTTACTAATTTATGTATCGTGTCCCTGATCAATATTTACTAACATTTTTCAATGAAAGATTTTACATGAGGTGAACGAAAACCTTTGAATACTAATTTGACAGAGTTTTAAGTGAAGAGAATTTTTGAGTTGTTGAAAAGTGAAGTCCCGATAGATTTAGAGATCAGATATGGGTTACATTCCCATATTGACCTTAGAAGGTGCTTACCAATTATAGATGGCCGTCCAGATCGACAATAAACTTTGGGACTTCAATCATCTGAACGAAATTTAACAAACCCTTTTTGAATTTACAACTTCACTTCAGGATCTGTTATAAAAGTTTTAACAAGTAATTGATGCGTTTTTTTCCAATCTTACCTTTTACAATGTCCTCATTGCCTTTATTCATTGGCCCATCTTATTCACATTGTATTTTGAAACTAACAGATGCAGAATGTTCAAGAAGTTATTTTATACTCAAAGATAGATACACAAAATCATAAAACTCTACGCGATTGGTTTTAACTGATTATAATATTTAGAAGATATTTTCTCACCAATCCAATATTAGTACTTTGAAATTTAAGTTTCTGTAATGCATTTTTACAAGGATGCTCCTCAAGTATTCCATTCGTTCCTAACGGACGGTTGACATAAGGAATGTTGAAACCAGCTCGAAGTAATATAATATGTACTTAAAAAGCATTTACAGTAGACTGATTAAATAATTAAAGCGAAAGTATGAAATGCTTGAAATGACATTGAAATGGAAATTTTTAAATCAAAAAACATAATCAAAAATTTTGATAAAATATCTTTTTAGAAATGGAAAGAAGCAAAAGCAGCTGGTAAACGTTTTAAAATAAAGAAGATCAATCGACAATGTCTATAATTAAAAAACTAAGTGCAAAAATAAAACAAATTTTTCAAGCAAAAATTTTCAAAAATAGATTTATTTTTCTCGGCAGAAGTAAAGTGGAGGTATTGAATAAAAAATAACCTAATTTACAATAAATTTAAAGAACAATCGCAATTATTTTAAAAAATAAAAGATACGCCATTTCGAAATATATTTTTGTGATAAAATATTTCGAATAAATAAAATAATTATATAAAAAGGTTAAAAATCAGTGATCTGAAGATAGCGGAAAAACTGTCGAAACATTATCACAAAAATATATTTTGAAATGGCGTAACTACTTTTTTCTAATTTACAATAGTAATATTTGTGCTATTATTAAAAATAAAAATACATTCCTCATAGCTTTGTAAGTATGAAGAACATAACACTCCCAGATATTGTAAAGGCCCATAAAATTATTTCAATTTCAATAAATAAGCAAGCCGCAAAGACAAAACAGTAAAATTCTGTAAAAATGCATTACAGAAAGTTAAATTTCAAAGTACTAATATTATATAATATATATATTTTCAAATACAAGTATTATAATAGCTCTAAAAATACTTATTACAGAAAAGAAAAATAATTGTGTTAAATGAATATAAAATTTTAAAGATAAATTGCAACATTATCCCCAACGAAGCGGTAGTAAAAGTATATTTTTTTCTGCCGAAGGAACACCGTTAACCACTGACAGGTACATCGTTTCTCAAAAATCCCTTTCATAAATGTCACATTTTTCAAAACCGAAGTGCTGTCAAACAGAGATTTTGGAAAAACCATTTACCAAACCTCCAGTACACCGGGACTCAGTCCAAACATGACATGGACTAATAATGGCACTGTCTCTCGAATAATATGGCAAATTTTCATTTTCAGATATAAATGCACATTACAGGTTTAAAATCCTATTAAAATTTGTCAACTAATATTTTAAAAAATACTTTCTGAATTCAAAAAAGATTCTTCATTTTTTTAATTAGGATTTTGGAAATTGAATATATAAACAGGACTGACGAAATTCATTTTTTGTGACAAAATGTTATTTTCAGTCTAAGTAACAACCTAAAAGAAACAATTTATTGTATACAGCTGCCACTACATAAAATATGAGAAATAATACCGTATTTCCGTATATAAGACCCTCTTTTTGTCAAGATTTAATGAACATTTAACGCGAATTTTCAAAAATTAGTAAATATTTGAAATATTTCTCCAACACAAAAGATTTCAATATATTTTCTGGAATGAATTAAGGTAGTTTTTGAACTTTTTTTCCAAAAATGCACACCCAAAAATATGAGGGGATCTTATATACGGAAAAATACGGTAATATTGAATAACAAGCTGAAATAATAATATTAGGTTGGTCGAAAAATAATGGCGGTTTTTGAGCTTTATACTTTGTTTAT
>MQRK01213201.1:19647-30634 GCA_001938485.1 Girardia tigrina | reverse complement strand
GTTACTCTAGCGAACAATTGAACCACTTGATTCAACAATTATCGCTCATCGAAACGATGAAAATAAATTTGATAAATGCAATCTTAACGTGGATAATGTGCGACGGACGCGATATTGTGGCGCGGAAGCAAAGACTCAGTCACGTTGCGACACATGTCAAGCTAATTATTGTCGAAAATTTCATCAATTTAACCGAACTTTGTCAGCTGAAAATTGATAACTCACTCATTGAAATTTTGAACGAGAAATTCCCCTACAATTTCCATTTCCCATTGTTCGATACAATGTTGGATTTGGTGAAACGGACAATTGACTGCATGTTGAGACCCCTGATCGAAGGTGATAAAGTGGAATTTATTTATTTACATTTTGAAAATAATAGATTACATAATTGCAATAATGATAAAAATAATAATAATAAAAATAATGTTGGAAAAGGAAATGATAACGAATGTCTTTTCTCCCTTTCAACGAGGAATAAAAAAAGGCGCTTCCACTGCGCTGCTGCCGCAACAGAGGGTATCGGGCCGCCACTTTGACATTATTGAAAAATTCTTCCGAGAAAAATCGGATGAGTTTTCTTTGATAAAACGATCATAATTGAAAAACACGGACACAGAATGGTTGTCAATCATTGTATTTATCAATTCCATTTATTTACAAAAAATGATTAAAGTGATTCAATAAAACAAATGGTGTAAAAACTGAATATTTTTATTTCTTGTTTCTAAAATAATTAATTATAAATAAATATATAATGTTTTTATTATGTACAGAGATATTTTTATAAATATTTGAATAAGTTAATTGTGGGGTCACTACATAGGGCATCAATTCTTTTATATTTTTTACATTTTTCAGACATTTTTATAAAAACTATTTGAATAGTTGTTTGTTAATAGTTGTTATAATAGTTATTATTTGTTAATATTTGTTTGGAGCTTAAGAACCCGAAGAGAAATTTTTGGAAATATTGTTAGTTTGAAATATAAAATTTTAATCGGAAATAAAGGTCATTTGGAACAAAAAATAAATAAAAACTGCCAAATAATGAAGAAAAATTTTCGGAAAACCAAAATTCACAAAAACGAAATTAAATTAAATATTAAAATTAGAAATAGAATAGTTCCGATTTAAAATCAATAAAATTAAATAAATAACACTTCTCAAAACAAAACTCAATACTCAATGTTCAAATATACAGATTAAAATTGGAAAATTCGAAAGTGAAATTATTTGTAATTTGGTATTGAAATAAAATTTAAATAAGTGTTCGATGGATTTTTGTCTTTAACCGAGTGATGACAAGCCACCACATCAAACATGGCGGTCTTTGTTACGAATTCGGACAAACTGATATTCCGAATGATTTTCGAACATTTTAAACGAGATAATGATATTGACATATTTATTACGAGTTATAATAGATATTTCATAACACCTGGAGTACCAGTAAGCCTAAAAGAGATGTTGATAGTGACGTTACTTTTGCGGGAATTATTTCCGGTATAGAAAAACATGAAACCATCAGAAAAAAGGATTCAAGGAATAGATTGCGGGAGGCGTTTCAAAAAGAGAAAATCCTAAAAAGGAAGTTTTCAGAGAAGCGGCAGAATACCGAAGAACAATAGAGACTGTTAGAAGACAAATATTCTACACTAATATATATTTAATAAACTAACATACACACACATACATAGTTTATATACCAAATAAAAGGAGAGTGAAAGGTTAACTCTGCTCTCGACCCCGAAATAGTTGTGTAATACAAATTTAGAAATTTTCTAAATTTGTTGATTATGCAGTATTTTATTTAATTAATTTTAATATAATTTTATAATGTCACAGAGACGGTGACAGAATATTTCACTAAAAATTGGAAGGTACCCGAAATGATAGTATCGTTTCTTTGGCATAAAGGGGTAGGCCAACAAGAAAATTCCTTATTTTGTTACAGGATAACCAAGTCAAAATCAGACATGGTCATTCGGAATATATGCCACCAGCTTTGAAAAATAGTCGTGTATTTAAAAATTACTGAAAATATGATCTGATTTGACGTTATTGTTGGTTATGAGAGGTTTTTCAATTAGGAATAATTATAAGAAGCGACCAAAGGTAACCATATCGCGACGCAAAGACCGATTTACACATGAGACATTAAATCATTTGGTAAGATTTGTAGAACATGAAACGGGTGATCATTATCAAAATATTGAGTCAGGAAGAAAACGGGAGTTAAACTGATAAAATAAATTGGAAAGACAGCTTTCTATGTGATAGCTTCATGAAAACGTAAATGTTTTAATGAAACAATAGAAGTATGAAAAATGTAGCCTAAGTTAAGTTTAAAAATTGAAAACATTATTTACTTTATCTTATTAAATTTTATGTTTCAAATGTATTTACTAGTGCAAATTTGGGATCATTTTATTTATTTGATCCTAAAATTATTATTTAATCAGTTAAAAGTAATTGAATGTCTCACTTGTTTTGAAATACTATCAACCATTACAAACGTACCTTTTTTCTAGGAACTGTTGATCTGAAACTTTCCGCCACATTAAATCGCTTACGTACTCTGTTACTTTTACTCTTCTCAATGTTTAATTTGGAAGATTTATTTCTGAAATTCATGTCTAAAGGATGAAGTGCCAATTTTCCCTAAGAAAGAAAATAAAGAAAGAAAATAATAAAAACAAATATGCAAATCATGTAATATTAAATCTATTTTTTAGAAAAATAAGATTATACTGATATAATGTGTCCCATAAAGTTCTGATTAAGGTATAGAAGTATTAAGAACAGAACCGTTTTAAATGTTTGATGAACCGATTGCATCAAATAGTCTTTGTTTACAAGAATCTCGAATTCTATCTCCATGAGATCATAGAAACGAACAATAATAAGGTTCGAACAGAAAGGAGGTATACAAGCAATTTCATAGCGATGTAGTAGATGATCAATTTTAAAAGGAATCAAAACTTTGGATAATGAGAAATCGTCCGCGAAGGTGAACAGTCTACTTTTATTCCCCAGCAGAATCGGTTCAGAAAGGTTATGATCACTGTGTGGTGTATTTCCAAGGAATAATGCATTTTGACATAGTGTTTGGTTTCGCACTGCGCATTCAATCAATAATTATAGCCCTCAAGAGGACTTTTCTCGTTCTCTTTCTTTGCCATACGATCGAATTCTTGTTTCTCTGCGAATGGAATTCTGTACTGATGATGACGAACTTGAATTCATGAAAATCCGGGAATTAGTAAAGTTTAAATGCTTTTGCCAGTCTTTTGGTGATATAAAACTGATTGATAGTTTCTTATTATAAGATTTATTATTGATAATTCGCGCTTTATCAACTTATTTGGAGATCGATTCAAAATTATCCGATTTAACGGATTCTTTGTTCATTAATTCGGTTTTACCACAAATCATTTAAATTCAACAAAATCGGAAACGCAAAACTTTATATTTTAAAAAATTGTGCGGTGATTCCGCTATTATTTAAACAAACAACTTTTTACATTATATATATATAAATTATATTTACATTTTTATTTCCTTCATACTAAAAAATTGTGTTTTCTTGGAAGTATTTAAACTAGAAATTTAAATTTTGATTTTACTTAAATTTTTAACTTAACTAAAATTTCTAATTAATTACTTTATTTAATTTCTTTTTAAAAAAACATGTTTCTTTAATTAATTCTACTTAAGTTCGATCAAGATGTAAATTATTTCAACTAGTGTTAAATAGTCAAATCATCAATCCGAAACTTAAATGTGAACAAAACGATACAAGGACAGAAAGCTTGTACATCAGCAATTCCTATTGTTTTTCCAGGTGCCAAAGTTAAGGGCTGTGTTATTCATCTCTGTCAAAATATATTTAGAAAGATAAATAATGTAGGTTTAAAAGTGGATTATGAAACAAATTGTGCAATTAAAATATTAAATCATGTGTTTCAGTCAGTGATGTCAAAACGTTTATAGTCTTTTGGTAAGTACGTTGTCTGATGATGAAAGATACCAAGAGGTACTGTATAATTTCTTTATAAATTATACTTAGGTCCTCGTGGAAGCATCATGACACAGCTGCAGATAGATCTTTAAAACAACAAATTATTGTGAAGGGTTTCATAATTCAATTGACTCTTTATTTCAATATAGTAATCCGAGCCTTTAGAAGTTATTTAATGTATTAAAGAATATTGCTTGCCAAAGATTACTGCTAAGTAAAGTGAAATCAGGTTAATTTGAAGTTCAGAAAAAAAAGATAAAAATTTTCTCCATTGTTCAAAATTATCCTGATGACAATGATAAGTTAAGGTAGTTGCGTATAATGCGAATTTAAAATTATTAAATAAATATGTTTCTTAAATATTGGTTGTGTTTTCATATATTTTGATTTGTTAGAGTGTTCTTTTATCTTTTTATCGTTTTATCTTTGTGTCGTTGTGTTGTATTGTCCGTGTGTCATTTGGTCTTATGGCGTTTCGCTCATTGTCGTTCTTTCCGGCCTTGCATTTTTATATCACAAAAAGGCCGAACACATAAAGCTAGCATTTCTCAATATAACTCCGATTTCTATTAATACAATTCAACCAACACATCTGCAACTTGAAAGACGCTCATTTTAAGAATTCAGAGGGACTCATCGAAGAATGTCTACCCTCGACACTCAAGTCGTCATCGGATTGAACGTTTTCCCTTACTAATGCTTCTTGAGGCATTCAAAGAGTTCTTAATCGTTCGATGTCAAATCTGGATAGAAGGATAGTTAATCCACATGTCTCAATCCAATAGGTTTAATTGAAGCCAAAGAAACGCCTCCCTTATACACTGACGCTTTGTTATGAAGGTAACAATATGGTGAATCGCTTTGCTTTTTTATCTTTGTCTAGTGGTTGCAATCAGTTCTGATTCTTGTTATATGCAGAGTTTATTTTGAAGCTTTTTTGAAGTCTTTTAGTCTATCGACTGTAAACGATCAAATATTTTGTTGTACGTTTCATTCAGTAAAACTAAAAACTTGATGATAACTTGACCACGGAAATTATGACTAAGACGGAAATAAAAATTTTCATTTCAATATTTCCTCTACAGATTGAATAAGTAAAACAAAATCAGAACTTAAAACTTAGATAGATATAGGTGTACTTTCAACAGTGTTATAATTTTAAATAATTTTTTCCTTGATAGTTCTTGTATTAACCCTTTATCTACTGCATTATGAACTACTGAAAACAATTTCAGTTCGAAAATAGCTTTCTTATTCGCAAAATTAATCAACCTAAAGCAAATAATGCCACCTATCATGAAAAAGTAAAGTTTAAAAACTGTTTCTAAAACGTATTATCGGAATATAAGGAATGGTTGTTGTGCTTTAAAGTGTTAAAGTGATTGGTACCGTCAGTAGATGAAGGGTTAATTGAACACATCAGATACAATGTATAATATTATATTATTATAATGTATCGAATTGTTTGAAGTTCGTAAAGACTTTTTAGTCAGAAAAGATTAAGATTATCACAATATAAAAGATATTGGAGATTATTATAAAGAGACTTTGAAAACGTTACATAAAAGAAATAATATTATTAAAAAATAAAAATGAAAAAGACAGTTTCATAACTTATTTCGTATTTCATCATTTTAGTCTGAAAAAAGATTCATCGAAAAATATTACCTTATGTGCAAATCTTAGTTTATTTAAGTCTTCAATGGACATGCAGTCCGAGGTCGGGGATTTGTCGTCTCGGAAACAGTCAATTCTTGCAAAACGAAGAGTACAACTTGTTGCATATTTATCGGAGGACACAATTTCAGCAGCTTTCAGTTGTATTATGTATGAATTTTCGGGTTCAATATATACATCTGGTTTTTCACGAAAACTTGGAGACAAAACTAACCAAGTTGGGTGATGTTCTTTTTTATATTTTCTCCAATGAGAACTCATTTTCAAATTGAAATCGTACATTGCCTTGGATTTAAAATAATTTTATAATATAACAACCATATATAACATTTATCAAAATAATAATTACTAATACACAAAAACAGAATTGTATACTGCAAGAATATATAAAATTTAAAAAAACAATACTTTTAACGATAATAATTAATCTTAAAATTACATTTAAATTAATTCTTTGAATTTTAAAACATAAAAAAGATTAAATTTTAGAACATAATATTTTAAATTAAATTTTGAAATAAAATTTCGTAATATAATTGAAAATTCAATTTTAAAAGTATATAATTTTTGAAAATTATAAATTTGAGCTTTAAATAATTTTTAATATTTTGATTGATTTGAAATGAAAATGTTTTTAATGTTTTAGAATAAAATTTTTTATAGTTTAAAAGAAAATATTATTCTTGAATAAATGAGATTAAATATAAAATCAAATGAAATATATTATTTTTAATTTTTAATTTCTTTTAAAAAAACTTAGTCAGGATTTTAAAATGAAAATATTATTAAAAGGAAGGTGAAAAATTTGTTTTTAATAAAAAATATTTTACTGTGTTAATCATAACTGATAATATTGATGTAAATAACATTGGATATCGAGCACGAAAACGATCTGAAACGGCATTTAAATAAATGAATAATTTGATCTTTAAAAATTAAATAATAATTATAGATAAATACTTTATTAAAACTTTTTTAATGACTCTTGTAAAACCTCTTATACCTATAAAAAATATTAATTAAAATATATATATTAAAAAATATTTATTAAAATATGGACAATAAAAAAGATGCAGCAATGCGTAATAAAGATTAATATAAAATACAAAATAATAATAATAATTAAAAAATGGAAAAGGTATGCTTATATCATCTTCAATAATAAAAGTTGTAATTATTTATTATCAATAACAATTCAAACAAATTTTCAATTCTCATTTTCATTTCACTGATATCAAAATGTAACTGTTTATAATAAAAGTTTTACAAACTCAACTGACTAATACAACCTTTTGCTTAAATAATTTTAATTTATTTATCAAACTTAATAAATTTTAATCTCATTTCAATGACAATTAAATAATTATAAATTTCCCCATTTAGGTACGGTCTATGTTTTTAGAAATTTTCCTTCAAACTCAATTTTATATTTTTTATCATGTTTTTCATGTGAAAAATTATACATTAGGACTTCCCATTTCTGTGTTTACAGGTACGTTTTCACAGGTTTTGAGACGTGCGGTCTAGCATTATTGTGCACCAAAATAATTTTTAGTGTCTTTCGCTCCATTCCGGTAGTTTATCCTCCAATACACTACTCAAGCACATCATTTGTAGTCAGTAACGATCTCCAGTAATGGTTTCATTTGGATTTAGCCATTCGTAATAAACTACACTTTGTTGATCCCACAAATGTAAAGAAGGAGTTTAGATCGATGAATACTACGTTTTTACACTGATGATGAAGGATCATCGTAATATATACACTTTTCAACACCAGTAAAAATTCGGTGTAAAAGATTGTTCTTTTGTACCGTTGAAGCAGAATAATGCCAGTCAAAATACACTTTTCCACGTACCTCAGGTTCAATTAATATGGAACATAATTTCCTTCCATTCGAATCATTCTTAGCTCTTTAAATCGTTCTCCCACTGTTGAAAAATCAACTTCTGACGATATGGAAAACGCATGAAGCGTTTGGCATGAGTTCTCCTCTAGTAATGGCTCTAATTCTTAATCTCCAAACTTTTTGGTTGTTCAGGTCGTTCCTTGTCTTCAAAGTCAAAATTACCGCTCTTGAATCGCACAAACCACGTCCGACACGTTGGATTAGTTAAAGCTTGCTTACTGTACACTTCTTCTAAAATCCAATTTTTCTGCATCAGTTTTATTCATATAAAAGTAATGTAGTTAAATTCCTCGCAAAGACACTTTATTTAGTATAAACTTAGACATATTTAATAATTGTAAGTTGATGTAACTAGCAATTGATAGTAAGATGAGTCATTCAAATAATACTTAAGAGTAGATAATTTAACACTAGAAGGACGAGAAAACAAAAATACCAAGAAGGATAGAGCGGTCATATATGATTTTGTAACTTATGATTTTGTGTTTGTAAAATGGATAAAGATGATTTATTTAAAAGCCTGGCAGTAATACATTGATTTTAAACATTTTTTAGATTTCCTTATGCTGTATTTTATTATTTATATCTTATTTTAACATTTTTATGTCAGGTAATTTTATAAAATTTAATTCAACATACCAGTATTTAAACTACTTTAAAAATGTAGATAGCAAGAGTGCAAAATAACTAAAAAAATAATACTAAAATACGTTTTGTTTTATTATTTGAAATAGTCAAAATGCGCATTATTCTCACTAATCATTTCTGAGAAATCGACTTATTATCGTATCGACAAGGTAAATTACCGTACTAAACTATTACTTCATATTTTATATTTTTTAATATTCTAAATATGCTTCATAAACGTATAACAGTATACTTTATACAGTATAAAATGTTTTCCCTTCATTTATGGTTTAGTTATAATAGTTTTCATATATTGTGCCTATTGAATAAATATTAAAAATATTAACATATTTTATTGTTCTTGTCTTTATTTTCAGATAAAACTGCCACTTACAATCTTTACCCTACCTAAAATGCAATAGAGAGACAAAAGCATTTTTAGAAGCTACCAATACTGTAAATCCAAATAAATAGGGTGACGAAGAAGTAAGTGAACAGTATTATTCACATTTAAAATTTATTTATAAGCAATTAATTTCAGTCATCTATGGGAAATGCGGATAGTGAATCTGACGGTATACTTAGCCAATCATTCAGTTGCGAATCAAGTTTCAGTAATGAAGGGTATATTGTGTGTCCTCCCCCTCTGAGAGAACATATAGGGCTGCCAGCAACAACGTTGAATGGTGACTTTGGAAGTGATGGCACAGAATGTAAATACCTTACCGCAGTCTCAGCGTGCGTTCGTGTTCGAAATCATAATATTCTTCGTGTTAAAAGTGGACCCTCAACAGTTTCGTGCAGAGGAGTGCAAAAAGGTTCTGCAGCAAGTGCTCTAAAACTCTTCGTTGATGAGAAAATGCACTGAAGCGGAAGCCGAACGCATTCTAGGTACCAAATGGACCGTGGCGCTGGATGAACTCAAGAAGTTCATTGAGCTATGTTATATGAGAGGTATTCTCGGATGTAAGAATTTGCCTTGGAAGAAATTCTGGTCAAACGAGTGGGGACCCAAAATATTTGCTGACACGATGCCGAGGGACAGATTCATTGCAATAATGAAATACATACGATTCGATGTAAATCAAACTCACAGTGAGCGACTTATGTCCGATAAGTTCGCATTGGCGTCCTTCTAGTGTTAAGATAAATTTGTTTCTCGAAGTCTTTCGTAAAACGCTACGAATTATTTTAAAACAATACTTAACTAATATGATATTAATGATAATAAAATAGTAATTACTATCAATAATTTCATAATTCAAATGAAAAATATCCACGTATATTTTAAGTTACCATACGGCACCACGGGTACTATCCGCGTTAATCATGTAGAGTACTTAATTTAAAACTATGAAACCTTTAAATTATAATCTATAGAAGATTATTTTCATATTAGGGAAAAATTTATTTCAAAGTAAGTATTAAAATTAAATAAACCACAGTTTTACAAACTGTGCGTAAGTTAAACAAACAAATAAATTCAAGTCAAGACTCAAGAAAAGGAATTAGTATACTTTTAGCAATTTCCTAACTCAGTTAAATTTTAATTT
The DNA here is from genome assembly GCA_001938485.1 of Girardia tigrina. Classification (NCBI taxonomy): domain Eukaryota; kingdom Metazoa; phylum Platyhelminthes; order Tricladida; family Dugesiidae; genus Girardia; species Girardia tigrina. The sequence continues at coordinate 20,843 of MQRK01213201.1, read as the reverse complement.
TAACACATCTTACTTTTATTCAAGAAGGATCAAAAGTACAGGGTTCAGAAATAAATCAAAACATTTCTTCGAATCATTCACATCAACTAATTAAAATTTTCCTTAATTCCTTATTTCAAGACGCTTAATCTAGCTTTAAAAAAGGAGAAGATTCATTTTTGGTGATGACAACGTAAGAAATTTATAATTTTAACTATGGTAGAAGACCAACATCAATTGAAATCTCATAACTTAAATGTCTTGTAAATAATTCTCCAAGCAACCAACTCTTCATCCGATAATATAATACATGTCTTAGCAAAAGAGTTTAATAAAATTGGATCTGTAAGAAAAAAAATATCGTCCGAGAATTGTTGTTAACCAAATAAATCAAAAACAGTACAAACTAAAGCCGGTCTAAAGTTGTAGCCAATTCTGCAACTAAATATCTGGTAGCCGCGTTTGCTGTATGAAGTAAATAACAATAACTATGACCGAAAAGATGAGCTTAATCAATGGCTGATTGACTCATTGGAAAATAATGAAATGTGTTAAGATCGAATTATATGAACTGATTACGTAAAATTCAAATTTAATGGTTTTGTATATTCCCAAATTGATGTTTATTATGCTGGTAATACTACAATCTAATTGTCGAAACTCTTAAATTATCAGCTGGCATTTATAGTTGGGGATCAGTGAGCGCACCTGGTATTCTTGGACCATACTTTGTCGATGGTTATGTGAACTCTTATTAAAGGATTTTTTATGCATCAGTTGAATGAAGACTGAATTTAGTTGTGAAATGGAACTCGTCTTCATTAGTTTTGTTTTATTGTTTTGTTCACAATTTTCTTTTTTATGTTAATTGATGGGTTGTATTGTCTTATTAGTAAAGATTCACAAAATTGTCGTTCATAATGTGAATGGAATGCCTTTTGTAGAACAGAAAACTCATCTTTTGAAATGGATGAGGTTCTATCCTTACAACATAACCAATTATCAAGAAGAGTATTTGTAGAACAATAAGTAAAAATTAAATTAAAAAAACTAAGATGGATCCAAATATTTTCAATGACTTTTTATCACAAATGATTAGGATTTACGGAATATTGACCACAGGACTATTGACCATAGGACTGTTGACCATAGGACTGTTGACCACAGGGACCATTGACCACTAGGTTTGTTGATCATAGGGTCTTTGACCACAAAAC
>MQRK01213199.1:2009-15871 GCA_001938485.1 Girardia tigrina | reverse complement strand
TATTTTTGTTAATTTTAGTCTGGTGATGGCGGTTGATCCGTTGAAATTAATCACAATAAATTTTGATGAATGTTCTTCGATTTTTAAAAATAATTTATAGTCATTTTTTAAATATTTATATGATATTTTTAATCTTAATTCTTTTCAAGAACTTTTAATTTTAGATATTAGCTAATTTTAAAAATTGAAAATTTTATGAGTTCGCCAAATCCTCACAATAATTAATAATAAATAATAATAAACATCAATAATATTTACTTCAGTGGGGGCAAAACTTCGATTACTGAATTATCTATTATTTGACATTCACCAACAGTTTCTTCATCATTCAGTATTTCACCTTGAAAAATCAAACACTGATAATCTACAGGAAATTTGAGTCTCTCTTGAATCATTTTCTTCACTTCAAATATTTTATCACTTTCCTTTATTGTACATGCCGCGTACTTTGTATTTATACTTAAAAAATGTTTGATGAATATCTGTATACTGTTTTTTTTTATTGATATCGATAAAGGATCTAAAGTAGAATAGCTAAGTAGTTACTTCTCAGAAAATATGTAGAAAATCAAATAAACAAACTCAATAACAAGGTTGATCTCAGATTTATCAGGAATTTGATATTCATCAACAGTTTTATCATCCTCCAAAATTACTCCTTGATAAACCAATTTCTGATCACTAATAGCGAATCCGATATTTTCCATAATGTTTTTCTTTATAAAGCTTATTCTTTCTTTTTTCTTTACTGAAATTGCTAAACTTTTCCCATCTTTTGTTTGGACATATATTTGTAAACTGTGTTTAATAAATTTACATAATATTGAATGAACACTCATATAATTGACAATACCTACCTAAATCGAGGAACAAGATGGATCACTGAACAGTTTGTTATTCCACATTCATCAACAGTTGCATCATCATTCAATACTACACGATTAAAAACCAACTTTTGTTCATCTGGGGTTAATTCAGTCTTCTCTTGAATTCTTTTCTTTATGTCACTGGTTCTTTCTGTTTTTAGCACTTCAAAGGAAAAATTGTGGTCACTCATTGTTTCGATAGATATTTTAATTCCATTTCTAAAATTGTTATAAAAAATTTATTTCATAATTTAAACTGAAAATTTTCACCTCCATCGAGCCATAACATTGATCACTGATTTATCTTCTATTTGATATTCATCGACAGTTTTATCATCGTCCAATATTCCTCCTTGAAAAACCAATTTTTGTTCATCTGGAGCCAATTTAATTGTTTCTTGAATAAGGTTTTTTATAACGATTATTCTCTCGGTTTTCTGTACTGTAATTGAAATCGATTGTCCATCAAGATTTTTGATAACTATTTCTATTTCGTTTCTGACAGAAATATAATTTAATAAAATGGAACAAATAAATAAATTTTCGAAAATTTACAAACTTAAATTTTTGGTAGTTTTAATTTAGTTTTTAATTTTAAATTACAAATTATATATCGTATTTTTATGTTATTTTCAGACAACGTTAGAAACTTGCGATTATATATACTAATGTCAGAAATGTTATTGGCTGCCAGTTTGGCTGATGTCTATGGGTACCGCACTTTACTTGAAAATATCTATATATGTGTCATATATATGAAAAGTACATAATAAAGTATTTTCTCTTTACTTGAAAAGTACCACACTTTACTTGAAAATATCTATATATTTTCTCTTTACTTGAAAAGTACCGCACTTTACTTGAAAATATCTATATATGTGTCATATATATGAAAAGTACATAATAAAGTATTTTCTCTACTTATATATGAGCTGTCTAATAAGTTCCCGGAATTGTTTAAAAAAACTGACTTCTGTGAAAAATTCCAAACAATTCTATATTATATTTAAACTACATAATTGCCATGATTAATTACAACTAGTTTGCAATGTTCATATAATGATAACAATTCTTGACGAAACTTCTCTTCAGGGAGACCGCGGAGCACCTGCACCGCTCTTCCTTTCACCTCATCACCGTACACGAATTTCTGCCCTCGAAATGAATGTTTCAGGTGCTTGAACATCCTTCGATTACACTGATTCATGTCAGGGCCATATGGGCTTTGTTTGATGAGTGTCACTCCACGATGATGAAAGAATTCCATTGTTTCTTTTGATGTGTGAGGGCGTGCGTTATCGTGTTGCTACAACAATTCCGTGAGCTTTTTTGGATGTCTGCGAACATGTCGCCATTTTTCCCCAGTTGAACGAACAAATTCCACATAACGCTCTGAGTTCACAGTCTCTCCAGGAGTAAAATGTCAGCACTTATCTTTTGATCACCAGTGAATGCCAGCAAGAGAAGAGTTTTCTTCTTTGTCAGCTTCGGGCGGACAACAGTTAGTTTTGGTTGTGTGGGATGACGCCATGCCTGATTCTGCTGTTTCGTCAGTGCTGTTTCATACAGAAACCAACTCTCATCCTCTGTCGCCCAATGGTGTAACAGATAATCGATGGAATGGTTTTCAAATAAGGCGATGATGCTTTGTGCACACAAAATCCTGTCCCGTTTGTTTGCTTCTGAGAGGTGATATGGAATCCATGACGAATAAATCTTTCGCAATTCAAGATGATTTGTGAAAATCTGTCTAACAGTATCTTTAGACAGGCCAGTCGATTCACTCACTGCTCTAACAGATGTCCTTGGTTTTTCATCCACAATGGCTTTGATAATCTGCACATTTTCAGCGGTTGAAGATGTGGATGGGCGGCCGCATCTTGGATCATCAACAAGGGATTGTCTTCCCTCTTTAAATCGTTTGTACCACTCGAATACAGTTGTCTGTGAAGGAACATCCAGGTTAGTATCTTGCAGCTGCTTATATATTTCACATGGTTTACGTCCCTGTAACATTTCTAAGTAAATGTATGCACGAAAATGTTCTTTCTGTAAATCCATAAAGTGTCAACGGTGCACCTTACACTGTGTTAGCAGCAATAATGGGCTGTCACAATGAGAAGAGAGTGGATAAGTGTGTGACTCTATGATTGGTCAAAGCAGCTGATTGGTTGCTTCATTCTAATACAATATTTACGTGTATACATGTATGCATGTGTGTGTGTATTTTTCGGGAACTTATTTCGGGAACTTATTAGACAGCCTAAGTACAACGCTCACCAGCTACTATTTATGTTGTGTTTTGTTTCTTTTTAGATAAAGAAGTCAGTATCGTCATTCTGTGCTCGGTGATCCAAAGGCATTGTCGAGAAATGTAATACCCCTCTGTGAATATGTTTTTAAGGCTCATCGTCATCCTTTGTTTCAAGATACAAGTTTAAGTGTTCCTCAGATCGCCAAAGAAGAATCGCGAGTCGTAATGTTTACGGACACAAATCACGTCACGATGTTATAGTACAGATAAAAAACTCCAGATCAGATCTGTCGACCGTTGAGACTAAAAGTGACTTCTTGAAATAAACTGTATTTTCCACCTGGATTTTCATGTAATAATAAATGTTCTCATTTTTTTCGCGAACAGTATAACTGTTGAACTGATATTACTGTATTTAGCATTAACAGACTATAGCATGTAAGCTTGGGGGTGACTGCGCTACCCTTTAATATAAAAATAAAAAATTTAAATTACATGTTTGCACTTTATTGGTTACCAGGTCACAAAAATTTAGTCGTCTGAAAATGGTTCGATTAATTTAGTACATTTTCAACCAGCTTAATATATATGTGTGTGTGTTTGTAATTATAAGGAAATTGAGTAACCTGATAATTATATTATAATTTTCTACAAATACGTAGGCTGTCTGAAAGGTTCTTACCCTAACACAGATATGGTGCTAAAAACTGAATGTTATACATAATTTTAAAAACCAAATAAGAATCATGTTCCGCTTACAGTTCACTCTTGGTATATTTCAGTTTTATGAAAATACAGTTTACTATTAAATTATGAGGCCCTAACTCCGGTTCACTACCTGTGCCACTATCACTATCCGGCCTATCTCAGAAAATTGTTTGTAGATATTGAAGCTCGCAGATATAATAGAAAACCATTGAGAATTCTTTTACTGGGAGAATCTACAAAAAATTGATTTTTACTGTGATTCTATTTGTGTTGTCCTAGTCTGATTTCGTAACCCTAGACATAAATTAAAATACAATTTAATCTAGATTTAAAGGAGTTCTATGGGCGAAGCCCACATACTAACCATATCAATATAATATTGATAATATATTGATAAATATTGACGATATTTATGCGTAATGATGTCACAGTTAATAAATCTGTTTGCTTAAATTCATAATGCATATTTTTTTCATTTATTACTTCTAACTTCTAACTGAATTTTCGTTCTTCACCAATTGAAATTAAAGAAAACGATTTTTATAACCATTAATACATAAAAATAAATATTTACTTTAATTTCGGCACGAGAACGATGACGCATCGATCGATAATTCCGTATTGAAACAGCGGCTGATTAACATCGAGACGATCTTCTTTATAGAATAACACTTGTTCTTCCACCGGGATTCCTTTCACTGATTGAATCTTGTGTCTCAGTGAATCCAGTAGCTCATTTCTCTCAACCGATATTTCAAATGATTCATTTTCGTTCACGCAAATTATCACATCGAATTTACTATAGCACTATCTCGTCATCATTGACAGATTTATATGAATTACTTCAGGAATATCGTACAGAGAATCTCGCATCCGTCACGGACTCCACAATCGATCAGTTTCTCATCGTCCTTATCCAAAACATTATTTTCAAACAATAATCTCTGTTCACACGGAGAGAATCCGCAAATATTTTCGAATTTCCATTTTAGTTGTAAACACGTCTCACTTTGACCCATCTTTAAATTATAACGTGAACCATCAATCAGTTTTATTTTTATATTCATTTCATTTGGAATCTTATTTATTTTATTTTCATTTTATTTTCAAATTCATATCCTACGCGACCTTTGAATTAACTGAAACAATTAATATAATTAAACAAAAGAGTAATAACTTTTACGGTAACTTAAAAATTCGAAGTATAAAGTAATTGAAAATCATCGAAATTTATGTGATTTTTCTAGTGCGTTAATACAAGCGATTTTTTTCACAAATAATCGTCCAAAGAGCTGAAAATATTTTTTTGTAATTTTGTGAATTCTATATTTATTTAATTTTAATATTGTCGATTGAAATTTTTTTAAAAAATAAGTATAACTTAAAACATGGGTGAGCAACGTTTTATTCAAGGGACCAATTTGAATGTAATGGAGAATTATTAAAAACAATTAAATTAATTTGTTTTAATAATCTGATATCTTCAAACGAGTTTCATTTGAAATAAATATTCACGTGTTAACTCTTGTTTGTTATTTCCTAGATTACATTGAATTTTATAATATTTTGGTGGGCGAACATAAAGTAGTACTTATTAATAATTTTAAAAACTTTATGTATAATAAACATTAGAATAAGAAAATATAATTAAAGGCAAAGCATTCTGCTTCGCGATAAATTTTAATTTTAAATAATTTAAACGCAAGAAAAAACCATCGGAATCTGAAACGTAATTCCACAACAGAAATCGATGTAAATCAAATATTTCGAGAAAATTACCAAATTAAAGTTTTTGTTTATCCGAACAGAATTTTATGCATTATTGAATGTCGTTATGAATTAATTTGAATTATAATATTAAATCAAACCAATGCCCGATCTTTCATATTACGAGATTTTGAATGTCAAACGAAATGCCGACACATCAGAAATTAACTGTTCAAATTTCCGTGTAGTACTCGGTCGTTTTGATTTCCAATTATCAAATCTGAATATTTTGGAAATTTCAGTCAATTAAATGATCGAATTTCCTTCACGGTGAAATGTAACGAATTGAATCGGCGACAAATCGATGAGAATTGTAAATGCGTTCGTTATTTCCAGTCCAAATTAAAATCCAGTTCGAATATCAATTGTTCGTTTTGTTCATCGATTATTGCTGATAGCGAAATGATAAAGTTGATAAAAAAAGTTGTCGTAAAACGAAACGTTGTTTCTAGTACTCCCGATGGTTTTTAGATGATCGTACAACAGAATTGATTTAAAAAACGATTCATTAATTTGAAAAGAGAAAAATTGAGTGTATGTGTGTGTATTTTTTAATACTGGTCGCTTCTGATTGGCCGTTTAAAAAATCGAATATGTTAATGTTCTGCCTTTGTTTTAATGAATCAGTGTAAAATTTACACTGTAAATCAATAAAAGTTTTTTGGTACGATTTTTTGTTTTTCTTAAATATTGAATTGATTTTGGAAAGTTGCCATCAATGAATTTTTTTCCTGTTCGAGATTTTTTGTCAGAGTTTACCTATTAAAAAAAATTACCTATTAGGCATGTCACGAAGAAGGGCATGTTAGAAGAGAGTGTGCAAACGTGAAGTGTAGTCATTGTAATAGAAAATGGGATTTAAGACCACAGTATTATGAAAACCCTAATAGGGTTAGGGAGCGTGAACAAAGGAAAAGGGAAAATGGAAATAATCGATGGAACAACAGGCAAAATTATTCGAATCAACGGTATAGAAAACGGCCAACATACACGAATGGGAAATACCAAGTAGCAGAACAGGACGAACTAGATAACAAATTGTACATAAGAGAAGACTCTAGAAAAGAGGACTATTCTGATGGAACTTATAGAAGAGAAGATTGCAAAAGACTGGAATATCCCGTAGGTAACAGAAAATTCAGAAATGATCAGGGAAATGAGGACGCACGATCACAGGAAGAAGTGATGAGTGTGCTACAATAGGAACTCAATGTACGTGTATGATTGATTGTATGTATGATGTGTTTGTGATTGTATGTTTGATGTGTAGATTAGATAATGAACCTGAAGAAGACGATGAAATATGTGCTAGTATGGATATAGAAAATGAGAAAAGGATTAAGAAGAATACTGAAGATGTATTGATATTACCGAAGTTTAATATATATTATAAAGAATTGAAAGGTAGACCAAGTATAGAGTTCTGAATAAAGAATAAAAATGTCAAATGCCTGTCAGATTTAGGAGCTCGAGTCAACGTTATTAAAGCAGAAATAATTAAAGATATGAAAAATGTCAAGATCAAAGAAACTAAAAGACGTATATATTGTGCGAATGATTCAGAACTTATAAACTATGGTATTGTTCAACTTAAAGAGATAATTGAAAGAATGCAGAAAACAGAGGAATTCTTTATGGTCAAAGATTTAGATCCAGAAATGATTGCAGGAATAGATTTCTTGAACAAATTCAGGATTAAGTTAAAGAGAGAACCATCAAATACTTATGAGTTACTGGTAATATGAGACAATCCATCAGACGAGGATAGACTGAAGAGAATAAAAGAGCTGTTTGAAAACAAAATTGACAACCCACCTATGGAACTTTTACCAGAATTTAAATCAATATTTATGACCGACAAATGGGATATTGGAAAGATATTACTGACCAAACACAAGATTGAAACGCATGGAGAACCAGTTTTAGTGAAACCTTATCGACAACCAAAACATTTCGAGGAAAACCTGGATGATATTTTTCGAAATAAAGAAAAAAACGATATTATAGAGAAATGCAGTTTACCGTGGACTTTCCATCTAATTTGTGTTTGGAAAAAGGAGAAACAGGACATTTGAGTTTGTGTAGATTTTCGGTAATTGAATAAAATCACGGTTAAACCTGCATTCCCAATACCAAATGGTGAAGAAATGTTGAATACACTAAATGGAGCAAAGTATTTTAGCACAATCGATTTAGAAAACGCATACCAACAAGTGGAACTTGAAGATGAATCAAAAGACAAAACAGCATTTTCAACAAAGGATGGCCAATACTGTTTCAAGAGAATGCCATTTAGAATTTCAGCGGCACCAGCAACATTTCAAGAACTGATGGTAAGAGTTTTGGGTGAAATAAATTGGAAAGAGGTAGTTGTGAATTTAGACGATATTTTAATTTTCGCAAAAGACAAGGAAGAACACCTCAAACGAATTGAATATGTATTTAGTAAAATAATGCAATCGGGTATGAGAATTAATCCAGATAAATATCACTTTTTGGTTGAAAAGACAAAGTTTTTGGGATATGTGATCAGCAGAGATGGCATAGAAACAGATCAGACAAATATCGATGCGATTAGCAAGTTTCAGAATCCTTCATGTGTAAAACATTTGAGAAGCTTTTTATGCTTAACGAACTATTACAGGAAATTCTTAAAAGATTATGCAAAGTATTCAGAAGTATTGGAAGGACTATGCGGAAAGAATAAAGAAAAAAAGCTAATATGAACGGAAGAATGCAAGGAAAAGATGATCAATACACTAATACTATCATACCCAGATTTCGGAAAAGAATTCATATTGGACACGGACGCTAGTTTTGACACCATTGGCATGGTGCTATCACAGAAAGATATATATGGAAGAGAAAGAGTGATTGCATATGGATCCCACAAAAAGAACAAACATGAATTGGGATACTGTATTACGAGAAAAGCACTTCTGGCAATCTACTATTTTACACTTCAAGCACTACATGTACGACAAGAAATTTCTATTAAGAACGGATCATAAAGCCATTACTTTTATGATGACGACAAAGAAGCCAATCACTCCGCAATTTCAAACTTGGATAAATTTTCTGAGTGGATTGGATATTACAATGGAATACCGGAAAGGTGAAAAACACTCTATGCCGATGCAATGTCGAGAAATTCCTGTGAAATGTATGTACAATGTCAAACTATGCATGAGGAACCTAAGAAGGGTAAAGTTAAAACAAGTATCCTAGCGTTAGACGATGAATCCAAAGGATTCAAATGGCAGACAGATAATGAAGAGATAAAACAGATTTTATCAGATATTAGAACTAGGAAAACAAAGAAATGGTTACTGAAAGATGATATGGTAACGACAATGGATAACAAATACATGATTCCGAAAGGTAAAAGGACTGAATTCGTGGAAGAAATACTCATGATGCTGTGTCACGCTGGTAGCAAGAAATTTTATAATTATTTGAAAGATGATTTCGATATGGAAGATATGAGAAATACGGAAAAGGAAATTATGCAAAGTTGTATGAATTGTCTGAAAAGAAAGAACCTAACAACAAAAACAAAGAGAAACATATTAAACGATCTGCTGATGAATCATTCCAAAATATATATATGGATTTCTGCGGACCTTTTAAAAGAAATATTAATGAATGTCAATACATACTCACGATAATCGATCAATTTAGCAGATACATCAGTTTGAACGCAGTAGCTCACCAAGACGAGAAAACCGTACAAAAGGTATTACTAGACAAATAGATTTGGAAATACTACCAAAAGAAATCCATGTCGATAGAGGAAAACATTCGAGTCAGCACTTTTTAAAGAAACAGCGAATAGATTTAAAACTGAGATAGCATATTCCAGTCCTTACCACCACAATTGTTGAGAGACAATTCAGAACCATTAGGGATGCCATGAATATACAAATGAAAGACGAGGTCCACAAAGATTGGATGGAAATCCTGCCAGAAATAGAGTTTATGCTAAATATTATTGAGATAATAAATAATATAAGTATTGAAAAACAATTTTTGTTTTAATTAATGGATTAAATAAAACTTTATTTATCCTTTTACAATAATAAATAAAATATATATAAATAATTAAATTTAATTTAATTAAAGGTATAAATAATTAAGAGTGAAATAACAAAGTATTTATATTAAAAAGGCAAATAGAGTTTAAATTAAGAAAATAAGAAGATTATATATTAGAAAAAGAACTATAAAAGGAAAGAGTTTTCAAGAAAAAGTTAGTCAACAAGTTCGAAAGGTAAACCTTATTTATATTTTAAAGAAAAGAAAGATTAAGAAAAGAAAACCTTAATTTTATTTTGATTAATTAAAAGGTCAAGGATTTACCACACGCAGAGAGTGATTTACATAATTAGATCTCCGCGGAGCAGACATCGAATAAATTAAAAAGTCGATCGGAGTATAAATTCTCGATCAAAAAGCCATTTATCAATCAAACGACGATTAATCTAACAAAGTACGATAAAAGTGAAACTATATAATTATATATTTTTGGTAATATATATATATATGTATATTTGTTAAAATAATCCGAGAAAGAGAATACTCTTCTCGGTATTATCGCAAAATCTAAATTCATATCATAAGGTTTAAGTCATCCTTTGTAAATCAATTATTTTGTAAAGTATGCATATTAAATAAATCTTGAAATATCTATAATCTTTTGTTTTTATTTCTATTTTGTTTATAATTATCCGATATCCCAACAATTTGACGCCCAACGTGGGGCTCGATTTTGAAAAATATTAATTATTTGGAAAAATCCGAAAACCACGTTTGTTGGAATATCAGCGTGATCAAAGTTTAAAGCCGTAAGACACGCATAGCACACGCATTACATATGATAATTTTGAGATATACCTTAAGAAAAAAATTAATTAAGTCACAAATTTACAAATTCGAATAGTGTTTTATTTTTTGAGTACAAGCAGAGTGCAAGCATCACATGTAGTGTAATCTATATAAATAAACAGTAAAAATAGATAATATACGTACAATTGTTACCCGAAGTATGTCCGATATTGAGAATAAAAATAAAAGACCCCAGGTGAGGTCATTAGATTTTTTGCCGTTGGAGCCATTTTCGGGAAAGCCTGAAGAGTTTGATAAGTATTTCAAGGATTATAAAAGCTATGCAAACGCAAGCGGTTGGGGTGAAACCGAGATGACGCGTAGATTGCCTCTTTATCTAAAAGGATATACCTCGCAAGCCTTTAATGTGCTAGAGCCAATAGCGACTATTGATAAAACTATTGAGAAATTAAGGTCTATTATAGTTATAGACGTTGAAATAAGAAAAATTTACGAACATAATTTTAGAAATAGAAAACAAAGACAAAATGAAAATATTACGGAATACTGTTTTGCGCTAAGAGAATTAGCCGAAAAGGCGTTCGGAAAAGATACAAAAGTGGGATCAATAATTACAGATCAGTTCTTGAATGGTATCCATGGATATATTAGAGATGCTCTGGTTTTAACAGACTATAAGGATTTTGATGAATTATTACAAAAGGCCCGACGAGTTGAATCAAATAATTTGAATAGAATTAAGCCCATAGAAATTGGAGCAACAGGCCAGATATTTAAAAATACAGACTCAAGAAATAATCAACAGTCTGGTGGTAGGGGATATAATAAGTAGTGGATATAATAGAAATAATAATAATGGGAATAATAATGAATACAATGAAAATAATAATAATGGATATAATGGAAATAATAATAGAAATAATGGAAATAGAAGTAGTAATAATAATAATAACGGGAATAATAATCAAAGAAATAATGGATACGAAAATAATAATAATAATGATAACAGATACAATGACAATAGTAATAGAGGAAAAAATAATCAAAATCGAGGATTTAGTAATAATAGAGGTAGAGCTAGAGTAAATCAAAATGGCGATATCCAATGTGATAGTTGTGGACAATATGGGCATGTCGCTAGAACTTGTAAGCAAAATACTGGGATTTTTCAAAATAAACATGTCTATGGGGTTGAGATCGAAGAGTCGGATAATTTAAGAGATCAAGCAGCTCAAATTGAAAAGGAAAGATTAGCTGCAAGTTATATAAATATAACTATAAATATATATTGTTATATTCTATAGTTATGTAAATTTTAAAAGATATAACCTCAGATCACAAATTCAATCAAATGAAATAGAAGTGATAGAAATTGACCTACCAGTATCAAGGGATAGAAATACCGATTCTTCAGAAGATATTATTACAACCAATCTACAAGCATCAATGGAAATTTATCATAGAGTGCAACTATCACAAAAAGAAATTAAAGAAAATGCAACTATTTTGTTGTTACAAGAAGACATTGGACTACATTTCGCGAAAGGATATATTTATAATGATCAGTTTTTCAAATGTGCGGTAAGAAAATACCCACAATTATTTGCTGTAAAAGATCCAATGCGGAATGCTACACCACTAATAATTGTTATAACTCGACATAAATTTCACAAAGCTGCAAAGTTACTTAAACAGACAAAGTTATGTGAGTATCCAGGATTAATAGATACTCAAGGAAATGATGGATTAATTGCGTTAATGGAAGCAATAATATATCGATCACCATTTCATACAGTTATAGCACCACTTATCATATATTCAAATTTGATGCTACAAGATCAATGTGGAAATAGCACATCTGAATATAGTAGGAAATACGGTTCAGAATTGGTAAAATCAGTATTTGAGATAATCGAAAATAATGAAATTACATCACTAGACGGGAAAAAGGCCGCTGTTACGTACGTAAGACACCAAGATTTAGATCGAATTAGACAACTAAATAAACAGAAAAGAAAAGATGAAAAATCTTTAAAAGGTGTTAACGTACATAATCAGCATCAAAAGAAACTACCAATAGATGTTAAAAGAAATGAAAAGACCATGTTCACGGAAAATGACAATGATGAGCAGATATATAGGAATCATATAGCCATAATTATTTGAAATTAATCATATTGATTATTCTATTTTATTTTACGAGGTATAAGCGCAAACCAAAGGTTAATATTAGAAGAACGACAATTATCACTAAAACTTTTTTTCAAATCACCTTCTGTTGAATACAGGACTGCAAAATGGAAAATATTCTTTTAAAATTTGTCTTAAAAAATGTCTTTGGCAACCAAGTAACACGTATCGTATAATACCTTTTGATAATCAAAATCATACTGAAATGTATATTTTTATTTACAATAAAGAACCTGTACTCACAATATATATCACATGGTCATTACAGAAAGTTACAACACCAAGATATGTTAAATTTATTACATCAAAATATTCATGCAACATATTTATGCAATACAATACCTTAATTACTCAACCACAGGTCAAGATTTATGAAGGACAATTACATCCACAATCTTTAGAATCCACTCTTTCTAACTTGAAAAGATCTTACAGCTCAAATGACAACAATTATTTACATGGCCATTTGTTCTATTCAGTATTGAATTATTTATGATAACCTTATGGTTAATATGGTACATAACATACATATATAAGAAATATAAAAAGAAACAAACGGCTTTAAACTTATATCGTACCTCATTGGGGAAATACCTTCCAGGAGTGTACGTAGAGCAGACACAGGTATAAAAATCTTTTTTGGCTGTACGAGCCTTGAAATTTTACATTTCATTATATATTTGTTTATTTTTTCCTTTCTTTTTCTTATTCGAGCGAATGTGCACAGTGATTTAAATTCTTTTATTCTAGAAATGAAGCCAGCATCTCAAACCGCGCAGCAATTCCTTTCAAAGATGCAAACCAAATATTCCGACTTCAAACAAACTTTTCTCGAAAATCAGCCGTCTACCGGCTATCGTAATCTGAATTTTTCACAATTTAAAGTGCGCAAAGGAATAATTGATCAACAGTGCGAGGAGTTGNTTGCCCGCCGTTGTTAGGGATGCACGTATAATCAGAGAATTGCCTCAGTTTGAAGGTCTTGAACGCATGGAGGATTGTAAGAATAGGTTCATCCAAGCTTTTCAAAAACAGTCTGTTTGTCCTATAGAGATACCCTTGCCGTCAAATTGGACGCCGAATGAACTTATTTCAGACAACACGACAAAGTTATTTGAGCTGCCTATTCGCCCCATGCATTATGGAAACACGTTTTACCGTGATGTTCAGTCCGGCTTAATCAAAATTTTAGAGGAGTTATACGTGCTAGAATACCCAGCCGCGGACTATTA
>MQRK01213198.1:17521-29922 GCA_001938485.1 Girardia tigrina | reverse complement strand
TAAATCCGAAATATAACTGAATACATTTTTCAATTTGTTTTGTGTTTTCCACTATTTCTACGAAATATTAAAGTGGTTTTAAAACTCTAGTTACTTTATGATAACCCTGTATTAGCAAATTAAATTAATTATTAATTATTAAAATTTGTCAGCAATAAGAAAATTAACTAACTCATATGTTAATTAACTAACTCACTGATCATTTTTAAACTTTTCTGTAATTAATAGTTCTTGTTTAATTTTGTTGTTCTTTCAATGAACCTAACAGCTGAAGACATTTTATTTATAACGGAACATGACTTGGGAATTAATTAAATGGTTATTGATTTATGTTTTTCTATGTTTTTAATAATTTTATTTTATCCGATAATTTCATGCTATTAAAAATTTCTATTATTTTGCAATTTTGAAAAGATTAAAAAAATGGGAATATTTTTTAGAAATCTGCGAGAACCCCTAACCACCTTCAAAAATAAGACAAGCAACAACATAAAAAATTCTCACCTGGAGACGCTGATAAATATTCTATATTTACACTTTTCTTTTCGATTTTTGTCGGAATTTTTATGCAATAAATCTCTTTATCGTTTACAAATGAGACGACTTTACTCAAGTTAGCACCCATGAACAGTTTTAGAACAAAAACCCCGCGGAAAAACACCCAAACAAAGACTTTTAATCTGTGTACTTTTTCTCGGATTTTTTAACGGATGAACGACTTACATTTGAGTGTAATATACTTGTTCACCTTAAGCCTAACTCTAACCCTAACCCTGACCTAAAACTAAATCCTAACCTTAACCCTAACCATAATCCTAACCTAAACCCTAATCCTAATCTTAACATCAACCTTAGGGGTTTTTGTCCAGGAGGTTTTGACCTGCTTCCCTCACGAACAATTTATTCTAGTTATTATCGCGAATGTCTTTATTTAATAATGATATAATTTGAATTTTGTAATTTTATAAAAACCATTATATGAATTTGAGGTTGTTTCCTTCATTTTCTGTGTATTATTTTCGTGATTTTATTGAATAACTTTAAATAATATATTTTTTATAGTTTTAAAGAACAATATAATTTAAATATTTTATTGTCAATTATTATTTTTCAAATTTCAATAATTTAATACATATCACTTGTTTAGAGATTCTGTTTCCATTTTTTCTTCATTCAATGGACCAAATGCACGGAGACGCTCTATTTAGAATGACAGATGTAGATAATTTAGTAAATGATTGTTGAGGCTATACCTTCATTAATAATGTTAATTTACCCAATGATTTTCGACAATAAAAAGTTTAATCTTATTTATTTTGCGCGAATCGGAATAAAATTAAAAATCGTTGAATGTTTTCTAAACTATACTAAAAAAATTCTTTTAGAACCATAAACCATTTATACCCCCAGCAAATCCCAAACTCTCCACTAAACAATATCGAAAATTTTCACCTGAATTTACTGATAGAGATTCTTTATTTTCACTTTTCTGTTCCATTGTCGTCGGAATGTTTACCAAAGAATTTTCTTTATCGTTTCCAGCTGAGAGGACACTCGAGTTAAGTTTCATTGACAAATTATTCGAGTTTTCATTGTGAATATCTTTAATAAATAATTATATAATTTGAATTTAGTAATGTTATTAAATCAATATTATGTAATTTTAAGTGATTTTTTTAATTTTATAATTTAATTTTTTTAATTTTATTGAATAATTATGTTTTAAAGAACAGTAAAATTTTAACATTTTATTTGATTTTATTGCAAATGATTATTTTAATTTTTTTAATTTAATACAGACCAACTGTTAAAAAATATTGTTTCAATTGATCATTTTCTCAATGAAACACACATCCAAAGACGTTCTATTTAGAATGAAACATAATTAACGAAATTATATTTTTACTAACATAAAACTTTTAATCTTTAATATTTAGCGGGATTCTGAAGAAATTAAAAATCGTTGAAAATATTTCACATAATTATATCGTGTCAGGTTAAAGCACCGAAAAAAACATCGTAAAAAAACGTCGAAAAAAACGTCAAAAAAGATTTATTAATAATTAATAAAAACATTTAGACAAGTCTCGTTTGAATTTTTATTACAATCACATTTAGAGTCATTATGACTCTTAGAAAGTCTTTCATCGTTTGTGATCGTTCTAATTGGTTTTCTTATTTCTCTTTTTAATCATGATTATTCGAACAATTTTTCTAAGTCATTTTTTAAAATATTTAACTTTTAAAAATTATTAATTAAAAATAATATTTTTTACCATTTCTCAATAAATCCCAAAATAATAAAAATGTCATCAAATTATTAAAAATGCATTTAATTTAAATTTTATTTAAAAATATTAAACTTAATTTTAATTGTTAAATTAAAAAATATGAACTTATAAAATGATTATTTTAATTATGTTCGAATAGTCAATCACTTTAAATTTAAATAAAAAAATACAAATTTCCATCTGGGTGGGAGAATCACCATTCTAAATTCAACATCAATACATATACATATTCAAACAATTTCAAATATTCCTCACAATAATAAATAAAACCAACCAATTCCAAAATATATGTTTCTGGATTTCTATTGGCTCGGTCTAATAAAAAAGCTATTAATTTTTCGTTAAAAACCACATATTTCTTTTTTCTCCTAATGGTTTCACCATTCGTCAACATAGGGAATTTTTGAAAACACGATCTTTCTTCAAATTTTACTTTCTGCATAAAATTTTTAAGTGTTGGATTCAAATTACCAAATATATTTCTGAATGAATTGTGCCATCCGTCAATGACATTATTAGTTCTTGGAATATCATTAAGAAGACATGTTCTTGCATGCCATAAATGCAATAGAAAACTGACCCTGCTTAAAATTTTATCAAGTTCCGTTCCCACATAATATTCGTGAAAATATGAGTAAATTTCTGAAAGGCAATTTGCGAAAGACTCACCTGATTTTAAAAAGTTGGAAACATTTCCAATTTGTTGTTTATTAATTGTCCGAAGATTAAATTTCGAAAATAATTTTCATTTTCGATGATCAAAATAATAATTTAAGTATATTTAGAAATTTCATTAATTTATTCATTCATTCACTTAAGCATTATTTATTAATACATCATTTCATTTAATATTTTATTAAAACTTTTTCGGTATTTTTTTCGACGTTTTAACGTGGTACCAATTCTGTATATATATTCGAAAAATATCTTTAAGGCATCAACTTAATGATATACCTCATAATTCCAAGCTACAGCAAAGCAAATCTAAACAATTTTAACATAAAGTCATTGATAAATATTCTTTATTTTCACTTTTCTTTTCGATTGTCGTCGTATTTTTATGAATGAATTTTCTTTATCGTTTTCAACATAGGCGACCATTGAGTTGGCTTTCACGCGTAATTTATGAGTTCTTATTGTGATTATATTTGATAAATAATGATATTAATTCAGTTTTGTAATTTTATTAAATCAATATTATAGAAATTTTAAAAAATTATTTTTTTAATTTTTCTAAATTATTGTTTTTTTATTTTATTGAATAATTAAAAATATCATGTACTTACGAATTAACACCCTCGCAGCGAAAATTCTACTACTGCGCCAATCTACACGTAAAATTGTTGTGAAACATCATACAATAGAACACTTTATTTAAAATCAAAACACTTTCCAAATTCAAAACTTTTTATTTATAAAAAGTAGTCAACTCTATTTCGGTTTAAAATCGGCCGATATATAATTCAACATAAATTCAAAATAGTCTCTATTTTCTATCACCTGATGAACTCTGATAAATAAGATTCTAAATGATGTCTCGCGATCCCCCTATGTCCTTCTATTACTATTTTTTATTGTTAACCTTTCTAACTGTCACGAATGGGGTAAAAATCAGCAAACGACAAGATAACTTTGTATAAGTACAAACAATAAAGTTTCTATGAGCAAACAACAACTCTTTATTGGCACATTAGCTGAAATTTGATGCGCCGGCGTTAATATGTAAATACCTAAATAGAATAACATGTTTTATAGTTTTAAAGAACAATATAATTTATTTGCGAATAAATTTTTAAAAATTGACATTTTATCAAATAAAGAATGTTGAAGCCAATTGAAGTTTATTAATTTCGACGGATTAACCGTCATCATCAGAACAAATGATTTTTTCAAATGAAAGTTAATTATATAATGCAGTCGTTGATTGTATAATCAATGTTTCAGGATTTCATCATTTAAAAACTCCCAACAAAGTTGTAGAGAATGCAGTTTGAACGTTAACACTAATAAAAGTTTAGAAATTGTATATGTTCTAATTGCACCATATTCCGAGGGGTTTAAATTATTTAAAAATTTTATTTTGAAAGCGTTAGATAATGCTTATTGTATAATCATTATCTGCAATATATAAGTAAATTTCGTTTGAAAAAAATCTTTTGTTCTGACAATGACGGTTAATCCGTCAAAATTAATAAATTTGATTGGTTTCAAAACTTTTTAATATGATGTAACTATTTTATTTGATTTTATAGCCAATGATTATGTTGAAAATTTATATGATTTAAACCAGACCAACTGTTAATAGATTTCGTCTCAATTTTTCCTTCTCTCAATTAACTAAACACCCAAAGACGATCTATTTAGTTCTTATTGTGATTATATTTAATAAATAATGATATTATTTCAGTTTTGTAATTAATCTAATCTGTAAACTTTTAATCTATATTATTTTGCGCGTTTCTGTTGAAATTAAAAATCACGGAATATTTCTTTTTATAATTACCGTATTTTATTGAATAAGCCCACCGGTTCGTTTATTAATTGTAGCTACTCACACTTTAGTTCCGTTTATTTATTCAACCTAAATTTATTATAAATTTTATGTATGGAGAATCGAGATAAAGCGGTTAAATTTTAGAACATGTTACACAATAAAAGTTTAGCTCCCTGAATTCGGAGTTTATCATTTTTTCCATTCTATAGTTTTCTATATTTTTCCAAAAATTTTTTGAAAAAGTATAAATAGCGGTGAAGGATTTCTTTAAATCAAAATTTTAACCTTCTAAACTTGTTGACAATAATAAATCCTTTATTTATTTCAATTTTTAAACTCGATCTCGTTTCAAGTTTTAAATAAATTTTTAATCAAATTGTCCGTTAATTTGCGTTATTTGACGGCAGGAGTATTTTTAAAAACATTAAATACTTTCATTTGAATTTCTTCAATTTGTTGAGACGAAAAAAGGCAGTAAAACTTTGCCAATTCTGGTGAATATGATTGGATTTTTTTTCATTTTACTCGAATTTGTCAAAAAGCCTCATTAGCTCTAATAATCCATCGATTCTTACTAAAACCTTAATGAAATTCTGGTCACAATTAAACACAAATTATAGAATTTCAGACAGAATTAAGGGAAATGATGCTTGATTACATTTGTCAAATTCTTTATAAAAGATTTAATACGATTACCTAATTTGCATTAAACATTCTTTTGTAATAATCTTATAATGAAAAGTGCTTTTTATTTTCCATACTTTTTATTCAAAATTAATAAAGTTTGATCCCATTTTGAGATCAATAGACCGGGAAATTTCATCCTAAAACTAATAAAATTTTACTAGATAAGAATTAAGCTACCTTAAATGGTAAGACAATTGTATGAATTTATTCTGCATATTTAAATGGGGAGGTGCGTCTATTAAAAGCGAGGTAAAAATGTGAGTGCGTTTAATCAAGTGGTGCGCTAATTCGATAAAATATGGTATACGTTTAAAAAGAATTCTATGAGAAACCCAAACCATTTATACTCCCACAAAATCCCAAACTCTCCATTAAACAATATCGAAAATTGTCACCTGAATTTACTGATAGAGATTCTTTATTTTCACTTTTCTGTTCCATTGTCGTCGGAATGTTTACCAAAGATTTTTCTTTATCGTTTCCAGCTGAGAGGACACTCGAGTTGGCTTTCGAGGATGATTTATTCGAGTGTTTTTCGCGATTATCTTTAATAAATAATTATATAATTTGAATTTTGTAATTTGATTAAATCAATGTTATTGAAATTTTAAATAATTTTTAAAATTTTTGTGATTTTTATTTAATTTTATTGAATATTTTAAAATAAATAGTATAATGTTTTATGGTTTTAAAGAACAATAAAATTTAAATATTTTACTTGATTTGATAATTTTGAAAATTGCCATAATTTAATTCAAGCAAACTGTTTTTAGTTTTTGTTCTCTCAATGGACCAAACACCTGAAGCCGTTCTATTTTGAATGAGAGTTGTAATCAATTTAATAAATTATTTTTGAAGCAATATGTTTTGTGACATGAAAATTTTAATCTTTATTAATTCTCGAGATTCTGAAGAACTTAAACATTGTTGATCATTTTTTTCTATAATGTACAGTCAAATCCGTTTAATAATATAAAATAAACACTTTAAGTGAATTATGTAGCAAATCAGCCAATCAAATGAATTTAAAATCAAGAAAGATTGGCCAGAAATGCCACATAACAATAAAAAGTTCCATTTAAGAATATAATTGTTGGGTTCTTGATCAAGATTATAATTAATTAACACCAATTTTTATTTATAACACAAATAACAATTATTTAAACTTTTATTGTCGAAGAACTTTGCTTTCGTTTTCTTCTTGACCAGATTCTTTATATATAAAATATGGGATTATAATTACTGATAAGTTATTTCAAAAATTGAATTTTTTTATTCTCTTCATTTTGAAAATTAACATCCCACTATTTTATAAAATTTAATTTAAAATAAAATACAAAATCAGCATAATTTATTTTAGTCATATTTTAACTAAATTAACAAAAAAGATTTTTTATTACTTTAGAATTAATTTAAAGTTATTTTATTTTATATGTGAAACGTTTTAATTAATAAAAGATTTTACGTCTTATTTCTTATCAATATTTCAATTTAAAAACATTTTATTACCTAAAATTATTTTAATGATTTATTCGTTCATTTTTTACATGTTTTAATTAACTTAACAAAAGATATTTATCATTTTAAACTTATTTAAATGTTTTAGCCCAATTTTAATTAAAAATCCTTTAGTATCTATAAAATTTTAAATACAAAAAAAATAATTTACAATATTCAAATTTATTATTATATTATTACGATTCATTAATAATAAAAGTTTTAATTTTTATTTTTTATGAAAATTGTTTAGAATTAATTATTTGTAAAATCTTTAATTTGCAGAATTTCAAACTGACTTTAAGATTTAAAATTATTTGTTTTTTTAATTACCTTTCTACAATAAAATTTCATTAATTTATTTTTCAGAATGACTTTTAAAATTAATCCAAAATATAATTATCCTTGGCTCTATATATTTATTTTAAATCAATTATTTCACAAAATTAATTAATAAAAATGTTAATAAAATAATCAATAAAAATGTACATTAATAATTTATTAAATGTTATAACTAATTCGTGTATTCGGCAACCAATTTGCCGAATGCACGAACTCGGTAATTTTTTTAAAAATTTTTTTAATTAAATTATGAAATTGATATCAATATTTAATATGAAAAAATATGTATTTAATATGAAAAAATATGCATTTAATATGAAAAATTTTGTATTTAATGTAACAAAATATCAATTTAATAGAAAAAACAATTTAATTTGACAAAATAAAGATTTGATAAGAGAATTGTATTTAATACGAAAAAATATCAATTTAATATGAAAAATATCATTTTACTATGAAAAAAATACTTTTAAAATACAAACGTTTGCAATTCAGCTTGCAACCATGGAAGAAAATTTATGAACTATGAATAAAAATTTTACATTTGGAGTCTATTTTGCATAATAAATTAAGATTTTTTTCCTATTAAATTGATATTTTTTTCATATTAAATACAAAATCTTTCATTTTAAATTAAGAAATTTTGATTTTAAATTAAAAAATTTCATATAGTTAGTGAATTTTGATAAATTTAACTAGTTCATAAATTCAGCCATTACACAATTTTGGCATAACACACACACATATATATATATATAGAGAGAGAGAGAGAAAGTAAAGAAATAGAAAGAATGTAAATATAAAATTCATATAAAATTATTCAATAAAATGTATACCTACTAAAAAAATTTAATCAAAAAATAATTAAAAAATATTATAAATATAATAAAAATTGCAAAATAAATCTTACTTCTTACACAATCACAAATAAAAAAATCCATAAAATTCATAATTTGTAAATGTTCGATATACTTAATATCGACATAGATATTATTAAATGGATTTGACTGTAAGTAAAAATATCTATGAGAACTGCAGACAATATATGCCCTCTGAATTAAAAAACTCAATTAACTGATAATACAAGATTCCAGTAAAATTATCAATGAATTGAGTCTTGACTATTAACTATGTTAAAAAAGGAAAATGATACAACTTAGGTAAAATGTTATATTAAACAATAACAATCCATCTAACGTAAGGATAAACTAATAAATCCAAAAATTAAAATTTTTATATCCATTCTATATGCAGACAGAACTCTCTACATTGTCAACAAAATTTTAAAAATCTAAAAAAAATTTAATTAAAAAAACAATAAAAATTAACATAAACTACGTATAATTTATAAGTAGATATCTTGCAATAAATATCGTTCTAGAACTCCGAATTTTCCATTTTTTACCACTTTTTGGATCTTAAAAAATTTTTTTCGATCACATTTTTACATAATCATTTATTGTCATCGAGATTGAGTAAATATGCAAAGTTTGAAGAAAATCAATTGAGTAGAGGGGCTTCAAAAATATGTTTCTAAATTCCATGGATACACACAAATATATATAGAGAGAGAAACTAAATAATAAAAAGAATGGAAAAAACAAGATCAAAACCTTACATCACAGGTAAAAAGAATACAGGTTGATTAAGGGAAAGCAGTTAGAAATAATTAATAAAGTTACTTAATTTACCGACGAATTTCACTCAGATGATAATCAACAGATAAATTGTTCTTATTCCGATGGTTAGTGCAAATTAGTTGTCAGTTTACCAGATTGGTTTTCTTTTAATCTTTCAATTTGGATCTCTTTAGTAGATAATAAATCTTGAGCACTAATTTCAGATAATTTTTACTGCGGATTGTTGGCTGATGGTTAGTGGAAATTGTTGTTGCGAAAACTGAATTCCAAAAATGCACTTCCAAATTCAATCAATTTTTATTTTGATTATTTAATATTTTATATCTTTATTATCATTTTATATTATTATTTAATTGCGGGGGGAAATTTTATTTCAGTACTTGTTGACTTTATTTCTTGTCTTTTATTTTGTTATCTTTTTAATCTTCTTCGATCTTTTCCCTTTCTTTATTTCATCTTTTAAAAGACGCGAAATAATAATACATGCATGACACACTATTACAAATAATAATATAGTATAAATAATATTTATGTGATGTAGTGTTCCACTACACCCCACAAAAAAATTTTAATTGACAATTTTCACCTGAATTCGCTGATAAATAATCTTTATTTTCACTCTTCTTATCGATTGTCGTCGGGATTTTAACGAAAGAATTTTCTTTATCGTTTGCAGCAGAGACGTTACTCGAGTTGGCTTTCGAGGATGATTTGTTCGAATGTTTTTCGCGATTTTCTCTATCACTTTCAGTCTTATTACGATTATTATCGACTCTCTTCCCTCTCGAGTTGAGATTTCCATTCACAGAATTCCTATTCCTCGTCCTCCCATTAACCGATGAGAAGTCGATGCTACAACCACCGATTTCAATCAACATCTTCGATTTTCGTTTCTTTTTTACGGTGTTATTTATACAATTTTCTATCGTCGACAAATCCATAGGATTCGCGCATTCGTTTTCGAGTGAATTATTTGTTTTCAAAATCGATAAATTCGGATTCGATTTCGATAACGGCGATTCGTCATCATCTTCGTTGTTGTTAGAAACACATTTTTCTTTCTGATTATCGAATTCGTCTGATGAGTGGAAATCGGAGCGACAAATATTAGAATTGAGAGCCGACATTTATTAGGGGAAATTATTTTTTTTGGGGTGGTAAATTCGTTGTTTGTTTTGTGAGAAATGATTTGGGTTTTATTTCGAACAAATAAAAAATCCGTATTTAAATTTGTATTATTCAAATTAGCTATTATTTAAACAAATGATCTTTGTTTTGTTTTTTATGAATAAATCAGAATATCGTTAAAACTAGATTTTCTTTAGTTATTATTGTTTTCTTAACTTGTTCAAATTTTTTGTATGCGATTTAGTAAATTATTATGTTTTTAAATAGTTTTATAAATACTGAATAAATATTTTTTTGTATTTTTTAAATTAAGTAGTTAAATGATTACTTTATAAAATTTGGATTTTAAATACGCAATCATATAAAACTAGTAATATATATTAAAAAATATGTTGGGACCAGTGAGTTTTTCCTTCACGTCAGCCTCGGGCCTATTCATTCACCGGCACCGAGACAGGCGAAGGAAAAACTCCCTAAATCAAAAAAAACAAAAAAATAAAAAATACTATAACTTATAATTAATTAATTAAAAAATAGAAACTTTTAATTGGTTTTGATCCTTGGATCCTGTTGATTTGAATATTTTCTTGTGAGAATTTGATGGCCTGATTTGTTGACGTGAGTTTGATCGGAATTTTGGCCATCTCCGGGTTGTTTCTACCTGAGGACTGTTGACTTAGTGATGGATGATTGAAGGTTGACTGTGAGAATTGTCTGCTTGCTGGTTCTGTGAGTTTTTATGACGAAAGATTGGTATAAATTCGTCTGAATTGTACACTCTACCTAAATTGTATTAAATCTAAAAAACACGTTTTTCACAACGTCCAGAATATTTAAACAAAATATAAAAATCGAATTAACGAGATTATTATTTTCGATTATCATATCATCGCACATCCCCACCAGATTCGTCCGTACCCGAATCTCCATCTACGACGTAGTCATCCAAGTATTTAGGCCTTCTTCGCACACGCTTCATATGGGTAGTCGTTGGCTCATCGACTTCTGACTCTGTGTCCCAAGACAAAGCTGTGTTCTTCACGTTCTCGCATTTGACTCTTCTCGGCCGTAAATAAGCAACATGCCGATGGAACCTCGACCCATTACAATCCACTAAATATTTACAGTATGATAATTTTTTAATACTTGACCTTTTAACCATTGTTGTGTGCACCTTGTGCTTCCCATTGGTTTCACCCATACTAATTGATAGTCACAATACATTGTACCCTTTGTACTGCCCTTTATCTCATTATCACTTTTTTGGCTTACGGGTTTCATACATTTATAACTGTATATCATCGAACTCGGTGGTTCTTTGTTCTCCGACGGTGTAATGTTGTACCACCAAACTGCTTTTGCAATTGTAATGTTTGATCTCGCCGCAATTTTTTTGATCGTCCTATGGTTTCTTTCAACGATCCCGTTCCCACCAGGTCGATTGCTCGCTCGATAAATTAACTCTACTCCCATCGATTGCAAACCTCAACAAACTCCTTTGAGTAAAAAGTGGTGTAATTGTCTACTAACAATTCGCTGGGGGCTCCGCGTTCAAAAAATATAGAATCTATTACCGTGGAGATGGAGTACAAACTTTCGTCACCAATTTCTTTCCAAATTGCAAATCTGGATGGTCCACAATCGATTAAGCTTAAATACTTCCTGTCGTTGTATTTTGTCACATCGATTGCCAGTCTATACCAATTCTCCCTTACTGCCACGCAACCGTGATTCCATTTTACCGGTGCGGGATCAATTGACTGACATTTTTGACATTTTAAAATCATGTTCGTGATATCTTTATCCGTTACTTGAATGTTTTCAATTCCACAGAGAAATTTCATTCGTTTCGCTCCCAAATGGCATTTCTTATGAAGGTTATCTAATCTCTCAATTTCACTTGTCGTGGCCACGCAGCATACGTTTTTAGTTAATGCCTGCGGTATCCTCGTCATCTCATCCGCTTTATTCAGACTGCTCGCTACGAATTATTATCTTTATAATTATGTTATAATCATCACAAATTTCCTTAATGATTGATAACCGCCGTCTGATAAGCAATTTTGAAAAGGCGCTCGTATTCAACCTAGATTTACTTATGATCACGTCATTCACCCAGGAGACTACTGATTTATTGTCACACTTTATCGTGATATCCGTCATTCCCCATTTCACGCACAAATTAAGCCCTTTCACGACCGCGTCAAGCTCAGCGATATTTATATGCCTTGAATCGTCTTTTTTCCTCAACCATGACCCGTCTTCGATAATTTTACCATTAACTTCAAGTAATACACCCATCGCTATTGAGCTTGCATCACA